>VACF01000348.1:0-48856 GCA_006891605.1 Pleurozium schreberi | reverse complement strand
ATAATCAAGGATGTTGATTTTGAATGAAATACTTCACTACATCATCCCAACATCATCAATCAAGACTTTGAGTGCAAGCACTATGATCTCATATATTTAAGGATCTTGATCTTGAATTGAATACTTCACTACATCATCCCAGTATCATCAATCAAAACTTTGAGTGCTGCTAAATGCTAAAAGGGACCCTAGAATTAATTGACAATGTTATGCCAATACTTGTAATCAAAACCTTGAGTGCAATTACTGGGTCATTCCACTATGAAATTTATTAAAGAATATTGGCCTTATATTGAATACATTGACTATATTACCCAAGTATTGTCAATAAATACTTTGAATGAATCTATAATGTCATTTCATTGTGATGCAAATCTCATTTATTCAAGAATTTTGGTCATAAGATAATTGCATGACTATCCACTCAAAAAAAGCATAAAGTATAGCACTCTAGTATAGTGACTCAACTTTAAGTGGAACCAGGGTGTTATCTCATTGTATTCCAAATCATATTTATTCTAGAATGTTGGTTTTATATTGAAATCATCATGACTATATCACCATAGTCATATCAATCAAAAGTTAAAAACATTAAAAGTCACTATTTTGTCATTTTGCTATGACCCAAATCTCATTTATTCAAGAATGTTGATCTAATTGGTTGAATACATGGCTATATCACCTTAAAATTGTTAATAAAAAATTTGATTATCACTGCTAAGGTAGTTTGTTCTAAAAGTGACCAAGGGCACATAGGGACATTTTGCTTTATTTAATGTACCAAKTGTATACAAATTAGGAGGTAGATGCTTTCAATTTGTACTTGTATTTCAACGTCCAAAATTCATAACTGAATCCACAAATGTCCAAAAAATATGAAATGACTTGGATTGGATGCCAATTCCATTTTTCTTCATACAAAAATTTACTAAAAACTCTTTCAAGAAGTTTAGCTTCCCACTTGAAAAGGCAATCAACTCTCAAATGGGCGCTTTAGAGCAACTACCTTAATCCTCAAAGAACGAACCGGTGACCATGGAAATCATCCATTTTGATACTACGTGAATCATTGGTTGAAAAAATCTAAAAATAATCATTGGAAGTTAAACTACTATAGACAATCTCCCCTTTGCATCCCTTGTTCCCAGACACATGAGAATTCCTTGTTATTTAGCAGATGCCAAATGTCCTTGGTGTCGCTTATGGATTAACCTTCAAACAATGAGCTTGTGATTGTGAAAATCATCCATTTTGATAGTATGAGAATCATTGGTTTAAGAAAAAAAATCCAAAAACACGCATTAGAAGTCAAACTACTAATGATCTTCCCTTTTCACACCTAATTCTCAGGATGTATAGTTGCACTTCTGTCCTACACACAAACATGCTCTCTCATTCATTGACCAAAAGATGACCTTGGAGCCATTTATGAGTTAACCCCTAAATACCCGAAGCACCAAAATCTCGTGTTTGCAAAACTTTGAAGTAAAATGAAACTCAACCAAGTTGCTATTTTTGGTAGTTCATTCATCTCCCAAGTGATCCAAATCTCATTTATTCCAAAATGGTTGTCTTACRTTTGACCATGATTGTAAGGGGCCCATTCCTGTCTTATCTAACTTATCTAGAATGGGCAAAATGTCTGAAATTGGGCCTCCCCTACCGTCGCCCTTTTCATTTATTTCCCGCGGTCATAGGCCCCCCACCTGCCCTCTGAATTTCATCCTGACAAATGACACCTCTCACTGTGTGAACTGCCTGCCAAAATGCCRGAGCGGCAGGCAGTTGCAAAAATTCAGTCACACGGGAAACCAATGCTGTCCCCAATCCAAAATTTGGAAATTAGAACCATAATTATCCAACCAACAAAAGTCCCAAATAATGGCCCATTTCAATAAAATAATCCTTTTTTATTCACATTTAAACGGTTACCCATAACCGACCCCCCCTCTCCTGGTTTCTGTACAGGAGGCGACGAAATTCTGAATGGGCTACTTGCAGAAGTGGGTCGGACTGGGATAACTATAATACCACTGAGCGTGATTCGCCGTCCATGAGCTTTGAGTGGAAACTGGTTGCAGAACCAGTCATGCAGCTGTACACGGAGTGAACTGATGGCTCTTACATTGAGGCCAAAGAAAGTGCATTAGTGTGGCATCATCGGTTTGCAGACCCTGACTTTGGATCTTGGCAGGCGAAAGAGCTGCAAGATCACCTGGAAAGTGTACTGGCCAATGAGCCTGTTACTGTCAAGAGCGGTGCCCAAATTGTTGAAGTCAAACCTCAGGTACGTGGTAGAATGTAAATAAGCTAGTTTCTTATGGTGAGATATTGGACGGTGTTTCTGTTTTGGTGGTTACAGTTTGCACATAAACATAAGATGGACGAATACGTACTTTGAAGTAATGTTGAATATATTTTCCTATTGCAGGGAGTTAGTAAGGGGTTTGTGGTGGAGAAGATACTTCTGTTGATGGAGAGGGAATACGGATCCCTGCCAGACATGGTGCTATGTGTGGGTGATGATCGGTCAGATGAAGACATGTTTGAGAGCATTGAGACTCTCATGGATCGAATTCCTTCGGCTGAGGTATTCGAATGTACTGTGGGTCAAAAACCCAGCAAAGCCAAGTATTATTTAGATGATGTTGTGGAGGTGATCAAGATGCTGCAGGGGCTGGCGAATGCGTCTACTCGGTCTTCTGCCTCATCACTGCCTCAGCTTTCCGAATTTTCATCACTTCATATTTAGGTGAGTACCATTACTTGAGACTTGGCACTCACGAACAGATTGTAATGTATCTGCGAAGCCATACCAGTATTTATAGTACTGAGTTGAAGTAGCTAAGCGAGACTGTCCCTGCCTTTCCCATGYACATGAGCAGGGCAGTGATGCAAGTGCGCTTTATTAAGCATTTGTATCAGAATTTGAACGACCTTCTGGTCAGCCACACGATCATGGCCGGTTGATCTGTGATGTTTGTTCGGAGTTGATTCAAGGCATACAGCAGGTGTGAGAAAATTGAACGTTCAATGAGTGGGAAGGAGTAAGGAACAGAGGTTGAGAAGGAAGGCAGCTCAGTGTAGGGATTCCCAGCAGTGCTTAGCGGCCAAGGAGTGATACGGGTAGAAGGTCTGTGAATGTTTCGCGGCGCTTTCAATCTGATTTGTGGTATTTCAGATTGAGCACCTGATAAGAAATTTGAGGTGAATTAGTTAGGAGAAGAAAGCATCTGCATCCTTACGGTCGATAGTCGTGTTACAAATAGTTTTGAAGGGGGCAATCAAGTCCTAGGTGATATTTTTGGTAATTTCATGCAATGATTGAAGTTCCTTTTGCTAACCATATCTTTGTTTTGCAGGTGGTTACGTAGGAGCTTTTCAGAGTTAGGGTTAGATCAATGCAACAGAGCTGCATTCTGTAGCGGCAAGGCACTGGACTGTACCAGGTATTGCACGTTTATACGCTCTATTCATGGCTCTTTGGGGMGTCTGCCTTCACTAATGAAGCGTTTTACGCATATCCCATTTATTTAAGAAACTTATGTTTTCGTGAAAATCTTCGTTGAGTTATGTGAAGCTACCAACTTTTCATGAAAATACTTTTCCATCCTCTTCTGATTTGTCCTTGGGTATTGGTTTTCCCGTTCAGAAGTTGGGAGCAGGAATGATGCTGGTTCACGGACAGTTATGAAGGGGTGGCTGCTAAGCGGCGCTGCTCATACATGCTCGAAAATCAAGCTATGGGTTAAGGTTGTGATTGATTGCAAATAGAAAAAAGTGTGTCTTTGCACGGGAAGTATGATTTCAAATTTTCTTCAGTCCTTACCGTTCTTTAGGTTGTTTTAAAAATTCTGCAACAGTGTTSGATTTGTTACTCCGTCACCAGAACAATCTGTGCTGAGACTTCTCTTGCGAAAGAATTTGGAAATTCAGTTTGATGCAAAAGAGTTTTGCTAAAGTGTTTACACAATATATAAGATTGCTTAGCACGTCATATCCCTTCCCCGGATTGATTGGATTTGCTGCTTCGTTTGCAAATTGTTCACATCCAACCCTCAATTTTTGCGAATGTCTTGAAGTATGTTTGGGCAGATGTAAAGAGTAMGTAACTGTTTTTTCTCCCTGGTTGAGCTTGAAAGTACTTSGTCTCGTGTCTGAAGGTTTTGTATGTTGTTGGTTGTCGTATGATTGGAATCCCAAGGATGTAGAATCTAATTGCCCTTCATGGCCGTGCCTCAACATTTGTATTGTCTTCCATTTTTGGCTTTGAGGAGCAGGAGATGAAATCCTCTGCTTTGTTCATTTAGATTTTTGGGGGGAGCCTCACTGTCTATCACTACTCAGATACCACTACTTACATATGAAAGAAAAACTTTGCACGGACCTATTACCGCGGAGAAAAGGCAGGTTGTGGACTGTGGATTGTCAAGTGTTAGATGGTGGGAAGTTAAACTGTGTAGCACCTAAAAATGACAGGAACATCTAAAAATTTGCTACAACACCTAAAAATTTGATGATAGGCATACATGGGCATGTATTTCTGAGGCTTTGTGTTACAATTTGCTACAACACCTAAAAATTTCCTCTTGACTTCCAAACGAAACTCAATGATAGTAACCATGCTCAAATTAATGCTTATTTGAACGATTTTAAGTGTGGTTACCTTAATCTTTGGGTGGGGGAGGAGCAGGCGGCAAGTTCACCCCAGAAGCCCTGTCGGCACTGAACAGCGACGATGCCAAGGCTTGGGCAAGGGCACTGGCATCTGGTCCTTCTTCTTGTGTAAGAGATGAAGTGGGAGGGCATTGGATGTCTGCCAAACTGGCAGCTATGGCGGAGGCATATTCCGCATCCTCGTCGCCACCCAAACTGTTGGAGAAGCTGCTGCTGMTGGAGGCATTCTGGGGTTCCAAGCTTGCAGCCAGAGCCGCAGCTAAGTTAGCTGATCCAATGACTCTGGAGGTTTCTTTCTCGGATTTCGTCTTCGGTGCAGCAGCATCTTTTTCCTTGGCAGTCCTGCCACAATCAATAGTKGTTGCCATCAACGAAAAATTGCAAAGATTACGCACATAAGTATTTCAGCAAAGCTTTCTAGCACTCCGTATCCAAGCCTATCACTCCTGTCTACTTGGTGAGCGTTTGTAGGCACCATACCTGTCATTGAAGTACAGGAGAGTGAATAATACATGTTATTAGATTCTAATTAGGAGGATGCAAGATATTCCTTACAGAACAAAAAACTGCACATAATAAACTRATCCACATTAGATAGACTTAAGAAWATAGTTTGTACGATRGAGTTTCTTYTCTCCATGTCTGATGMTTTAAAGACCCTGCAAATGAAGACCCCATAATCCTGGYTTCTAAMTGTTTATTGAAGAATGATAAATTACAAAGCAGAGGGAGTAGGGTTTGTGACGAGGCTAAAGCGGCTGCTAAGCGGTGAATGTCTCTTGGCTAGGATCTTATCAGAAATTTACAAAAAGGAGCTTGAATGGCGGGCCCTCTATTCTACTCCTATCCACTTGAAGCAAAGCGAATGAAGGTCACAATCAATATATGAGCAAGCTTGCGCACCTGCCCTTACCTTATGGTTTGCATTCTTATCAAGATAGTGAACTCACTGCATGCTTAGTATGAAAGGAATCCATCTATGGCCACTGGATACTAGGATTCTCAAACCAGGCTTTCACAATTGCATCACAGAGTAACACTTGAAAAAGTGACCGCCATTTACCTGGTAATACGCTCCGCTTCCTCGGAACTGAGCCACCTGCCAACGTTGTCCTCATTTCCCCAACAACCTGAACTGGGAAGAGATCCCCGGACTACAAAAATACTCCAGCCACTGTTTTTCAGGGTATCCAGATAAGCTGAAAGATAGAAATTCGAAAGATACTCCGGAGCAGGGTACAAGCTGTTGAAATTATACCACCTCTTGCCCACTCTTCGGATGCAGAACCAGTGAGCCTACAGTTGCCAGYATCCACAATACACAACCCATCAGAAAAAAATACTACAAGAAAACCTGTAAACSTATGACTTCAAGGCGAGAAAAGAATGATTGCCCTTCATTTACCTAAGCTAAGGAATCCATGAAAGGATTTCAATGTACACACAGAACTCTTTTATCTGAACCTCCAATGACATTCTGAAAGATCCTGCACACTTGGTGCACTATTATTGGCTGTAGCACAATTGTCTCCCAAGCAGTCCAAACAAGGGGTTGAAGTGTAAGACATGTGTAATGGTTTAAAATGCAAGTCGATCATAGCTTTCCAACAAGACTTGACCCCAAAATGAGCACGAATCTAAAAAAAAATCAAGTTCTTTGTTGATTCTCTAGGTCAACTACCATACTTGCCGGGCACCTTCAATTAATTATTGTGATCTCAATATTTTGAATAAGGAGGCCTGTTATACCTCATTAGAAGCGGATTTGCAGTATCTGTCCAACAAGATATTCCTCAAACTTGATAATTGCGCATTAAAATGCAAGGCAGTTTCTACACCCGAGCGACGAACTGGATATTTACATAGGTCCGCAGAGGTTTTGGAACCACAATTAGGGTATCCAGAAATTTAACAAAATGGCCTCAAATTCTATCACCTTTCAACGCCAAACCCCCACTGTAATGTTAATCACACCAAGCACGTCAGTGGTTTCCTACTCTCTTAGAGCTTCTCCAACTTTCCCAACTTTTTTGCATGCTCAATGAAGCGCATCTTGAGTATGGATGTGGATGAAATTTTTTGCTTCCTTGTCAAAATTCTTAGTGTTTTTGAAGCAGAATCATTCCCTGCTCTCAACTTTTGAATCTCATATCATTCACCGTTGATGAACAGATTGGTGGTAGTTTTGGAGCGTAAAACGTATATTCATGACCTGGGCCAGCTGACAATATTGCACACCATTGACACCATTCCGAACGTCCGAGGTCATGCACTTGCACATCATGTTGTAATGGGGATGTCGGAATTACGAATCATTCAGTAACTAGTGATTAGTGGAAATGTTACTTACTTTGGCTTACAGCTAAATAGTCTGATTCGACTAACTTATCACAAGATTTGCGTTTTTAACCCATTAAGGACCGTGGTTGGGGGGAGGGCAAGACATTATCTAGTTTCTAATTAAACATGGAAAAAAAATATCAAATTGTGGTGCTTTCTAGAGATTTACCCATGCAGATGGAATTGGCATAAATGATTGGGTCCCCACAATAAATTTTGTGGCAATTCAAGGTTCCCTTACTAGAAGATTTTTTGTATTTTCAGCCCAAATTTCATTAGTTTTTTCAATCCCTAAACCACATGCTAGCACAGATTGTCCTGATTCTTGGCCCAATGCATGCAATTTACAATTCCCCACATCCGTCCCCTTTCATCCATATCCATATCCAAATTCATTCTAAAACTTTGGCTRTCAATGAAAAAGTGTCAATATGGACCCAAAAGTGGTCGACTGGTCCTTAATGGGTTAAAGTTACACTTCGTGAGGATTCACAATAACGTGCAGTGAGTTACCTTTTGACTCCTTTGTTTATCTCCTGTGCATGTTCTGTTCTGCAGCCTTGTGTGCACTGTCTTCAAATCAAGAAAACTGCTACTTGGCTTTACCGGCAAGCACGTCCAGTGGGTCAGTATTGGTATTTGACGCATTGGATCTCCATGCCCTCTGTCAGGTGATTAAGCTTCATGCAATTCTTATGCCGTTGTTTAAATATCTTTTTCTATAGTATCGCATGATATCGAGTGCTTATGGATGCCTTCCCGATCGAAACTTCTTGGTTCCCATCAGTTTTTTACAGGCTACACCTTTTGTTCTATTTAGTGTATGATTCACTATCTCATAATCCCATGGAGCACTACATAGGCCATGAATTAGTGTATCTATTGATGATTACTGAACTTTGGATTCGGTTTTGGTTACTGGTTGACTGGCGTAGTGACTATTCACTGAAAGTCTTCGTGATAGTGATCTCGCAGTGCACAGTTAAGAAAAGATAATTTATGTACTCTATGGTACGTTAATTGGATGTTCCATTATATCATGGATATCAGTAAATAGAATGAATTGTGTAGCTTTTTTAAGTTCATATTTGAGTTCTTCCACATAACTGATGGGAGTAACTTCTGGATTTTGCAGATTCAAGCGCATAAGTCACCCTTGGCAGCCATGGCTTTCTCCTCAGATGGCTTGCTTCTAGCCACAGCTTCTGATCAAGGCACAGTAATTAGGGTTCACAGCATACCCCAAGCCTCCAAGGTGAAAATGATCTTGATCTTGATCTTCTCTGTGCTCTTCGTGTGCAATTGCTGTCATTTAGGTATTTGCATCACTTTAAGCATTTCAACATATTCAGGAGTGTGATTTTTGGGACCAGAACTGTGGAGAGATCTTCGGGTACAATAGCCAAAATTTGTTGAGATCAAATTTTTTACCGTGATGTATGAATTCCCTATGCGAATTTGAAATTGGGAAGTTGTAGACCTCTAGAAGTTACAGTAGATAACTCCATTTCCATGGAAATATCATGGCCGTAGACAATTAGCTAAGACTTGCTTTTCCTACTGATAGGTCCAACTAAGTSTAGATGAGTTSCATTTGGTAACAGGGTCAGTATGAGTGACGGGAGCGTGTCCCAATGGTTTTAGTATTCTCTACCTTAATTTGTATTGCTCATGTGAACGTTTGCAGGCTTACACTTTCCGACGTGGAAGTTATCCTGCCACCATTTACTCCTTGTCCTTTGGGCCAGCTTCTCAAGTTCCACAACTACTTGCTGCTTCATGTGCTTCTGGTACCATCCATGTGTTTAGGTTGGGGATTCTTGCAAGATCTCGGTAAGCTGATTTCTTCTCGCTTTGTTGTGTAGTATTGTCAGAGGTGTACTCTTCTGATAGTGAGCACGTCATTTTCTGGCATTCTCCTACGTGAAGGCAGGAGTGTGTAGACTATATGCCAACTTCTCGATATCTTTTTCCAGTGAACATATTTTTTCTGTTCTCACATGGCAGTCTTGGTTTTTGGGTTGCCGATTATCTTCTGCTTAAAACCACTGTTTGCACTTTTTATTTTTATTTTGTTATAAATCAGTAACTGTGTGATGGGAGTAGGGGAATTCCGGACCGCTTCAGTAGATGTTCGCATGGTGAAACTGATAGGAAATATCTTATATTTCTTTGTTCAGAAACGAAGATTCGACAGGCAGCGTGGGTCAATCAAGGTAAAAWCAAATGTAGTCTTCTGAAGCACCCATGTTGAGCTTATGTGTCTCTGGTGCAGGGAACTGTACGTCAATGGGTCTTTATGCTAAATCTTACTTAATGTTTGCCTGAATACAGTAATGGCATGGCTGCCGGGCTACTGGCATCAGTAATACCAAACTCTATGAGTGACATGGTTGAATCAGAGCGCTGTTTYGTTACAATCAAGAACGGATCTCCTCCTAATATCCGCAGGTTTGCTCTCCAAAGTATAAACTGTCTGCACTGCTTGCACCTATTGGGAGTGGACTTCAGTTATTTGTTCTCCGTTAGCAGCATTTTAATTGACATAAATTTCAAAACCAAAGGGCCCCAATCTAAAAGATTGAAATTTCACCTTGTAAGAGAATAGTCAACTACAGAAGCTTTCAAAATATCATTGTCTCATTCAAGAATGTAGGGTATGAATTCTTCTTTCTCTTGGTACAGGCTTCCTCAAAACTTCCTAAATGATTTATTTCAATTTTTATGAATATAGAAGCGGCAACTTTATGGCCATTATGGGCACGTAGGGTTTTATGTCGTCAAGATTTTGAGTACTCACTGCAATTAGTTTATGACCATCAGAGTCAAATCAAGGTTAAACATTATTCGCTTAGGAATGAGCGAACATCTGGAGTGATTCTCGTTATGCTATTTTAGCGGTACTTCGTTTGAGGAACATTGTCTGCAACTCTTCTAAGTCTCTTATTGCGTTCAATTGCGACAGCCATTGTGCTATAGCCGCGCATTTGGAAGATGCAGGAGAAGATGGAGATGTAGTGCCTGCTGCCACCTCCTCGAGCAACAGGTGAATCACAACATTTCACTCTCTTTTTCCATGACGGTTGGAGAGGTCCGCTTGCATTACCTATTTGAAAGATTGCAAGCAAGTTCACTTAGAATATGCCAGTTGCTTTGAGAGTTTGAGTAAGGTTTCTGCACTTCAGCAAATAGTTTCAAGGAATTTACGAAAATTCTGTTGAATGAATGGGTCTTGACCACTTATGTATGAGGAGARACTATTGCATGGTCGTCTATTTGTTGACCTGTTCATTTGAGTCTCTTAAAGAGGTAGCATCTGAATGCCATTTCTGTCCTTCAGAGGGATAATGGTATGTCTTTGAATCTGTACATGTCCTGTATGGTTGTTTCTTGCTGCAAGTTGGTGCTTTACTGTATGTGGCACAAATAGACAGTCTATCGTGAGATATGTTTAGACAAGTCTATTGTGAGATATATTTTGATCATTTTGCGTCATGCTGCAGAGCCAGAATATTTGTAGTCACTGCAACTGGGTTTTTTCATGAATGGTCAATCACTGTGGGACGCGGTAGGGAAAGTACGTGTACCTTGCAACGGGAAGTTTCTTTGCTGAGCAGTAGCTCATCTGACGAGATATCAGCACACTTTGTGTGACCCTACGACGCGCAAGACTTTTTGCAAAGGCGTTTCTTGTTATTCAGCAGACAACCTATCTACTGCGAACTTCTAAAGAAGGGTTCGAGGATGGTTTCCTACTTATCATTACGAGGCGCACAGTTGCAGCTGGAGTATGTGAACGTCTTTTTCAGCTGTACAATTCAAATCTTGAAGGGATGCTGTTGGTTGTGGACGTCAGACTGTGTGKAGGCATTCAAATGTTTTGGTCCTCCTTTTCCCTTCAAAACAGGAATTCATCCTGAACCTCATGTTGAAGATTCGGAAGAGCACTGTTGTAAATACTTGTTTAACAATCGGTAGAGTTCGTTATTTCTTAGAGAGACCTTCCTCAACTTTTGGGGCCTTTTTGCAGGCGACAATATTATTCAGGGATAGCACCGAAATCTTGAACTGAGCCTGGTGAGTCAGAGATTCAAYCGCATACTCTTTTTCACCTCGACAAGTCGTGAGCTTGTGAATGTACTACTGTAGCTTTCTTAATGGAAATGTATCATTATACCAATTACAATTTGTTCTCTTCTGTTCCGCTGTAATGTGAGGATTTTATGTTCGGTACTGCTGTATTGGAATCACACAAAATTTGCATTCATCCAAAAGCCATGTATATTAACCCTTAAATGATGCCCACGCCATTTTCTGGTTGATAAATGAGAGAGCATCTTTTTGTGTAGGACTAAAGTGCAACTATTCATCCTTGGAATGTTGAATGTGTGAAAAGGGAAGATCTTCTACAATACTTTGACTTCCAATGCTTACATTTGAAATTTTTAAACCAACGATTCTCATGGTATTAGAATTCATTTTCATGGTGATCCGCTTGGCGTTTACGGGTTAAGTTAAGTCCGTTCACCATCTTTGCCAAGGGATTTTTAATAATACTTAGGTATGTGCCTACACCTAAAATATGAGGATGCAAGGTGCAAAAAGGCATGCCTAGCAAGATAGCCATTGGGAAGAAGTCATTAAATAGTCATGATCGCTTTTAGAGCATGGGCGCTTTAAGACCAGTCTATCTTAGTAGGCTTTTCTTTTATTGTAGCTTTGCTGTTCCTCTCGGAACACAATTGAACCAAAACTCATGGGTATTCAATGTATTAGCTCCTTTTCATTAGGTTTGTAGAATTTACGCCTCCCCCAGAAAGGAAAAAAATAATTCAATTGCTAGTCCAACCAATTTTTTTGTCCGGGTTTGGGTTAGTTACTTTAACACTCCAACCAATTATTTTACCAAAGGCACTAGTTAACATCAACCCTTAAAGGATGGACTCGCGACCGTGGAAATCATCAATTTTGATACTGTGGGAATCATTAGTTAAAAAAATCCAAAAGTATTGATTGGAAGTCAAAGTACTATAGAAGATCTTTCCTTTGCACCCCTAATTCCATGGATGAATAGTTGCAGTTCTACGCTATACAGTTTGATTCTCTGTCATTCATTGGACGCTAAATGTCCGCCTCGACGTTCAAGGGTTAAACTATCCCACAATTTGCCCCCAACATTGAGCAAATGATTCACACGATACCCAAAAGAATGATTTCCACTGTGACCAGCCCGGGGATCCAGAGTAGATTCTGGCAAAAAAATTTCCCCAAAAAATTTGACTGCCCGTCCTCAGCTGCCCGTTCCCAGCTGCCCGTCCCCAGCCTGGCTCTCTCTTGCCACCCTTCTCTTCCCCCTCGTGCTTCCCTTCGTTCCTCCTCTCCCTTGCCTTGCTTTCGCTGTGCTTTCCTTTTGCTTTCGCTTTGCCTTGATGAGGCGCTCTCTGTCTCTTCTCCCCCTCCTCCCCTTTCCCATAATCACACTTTGTTGTTTGCCCTCGGAACCCGCGCCCCCTGGATCCTTACATACCTCGACTCCAGTCTGGCCATGCCGCTCTAACAGGAGCTAGCTCATCCCCTTTTACAACCCAACACCACACAACACGCGACTTCCATGCGCACATACATTCTCTTCCCTTCCCTTCACACTGGTCGAGATCAATGTGTTTCCCAATGGTGGCTCGCAGCAACCAGTTGAGCTCCCAGGCCATGGCCAGCGGCAGATCTCGCATTGGGAAGCTTCAATTGTGACGGTACTTATACAATCCCTTCTTTCTTGATCGAGCCAGCTCAATGGGGTGCTCTTTCCTGGTGGTGGTGGGGGAGAGCTGCGGTCGGCGAGTAATTCAAAACGGAATTGAGAGGAGTCTTCTGCTAAATGGTGTGGTGTGGTGTGGTGTGGTGTGGAGCTGCTTGGTTGTGTGGGAGCTGCATTGGGATGCGCAATGGAGGTAATTAGAGAGCGTTCTTGATAGAATAGGGTGAGCCTCTGATCTTGGTGTTTGACGGGTTCTTGTGGATTGTTTTGTATTGTGGAACAGGAGTGTTGGGTGAACAGTAAGTAAGTAAGGAATTGGATTGGATTGGATTCCGGTGACCCTGGAGCGAGGGGAGATCAGGTGCGAAGATCAGGTTTCCGCGATCGGTTCTTTATCAGCTTTTGAAATCTCGGGTGCTTGAGGTGAGAGCTGCATTGGTAGGGTCGGCGTTTTCGAGCTTTAGGTCATTTCACAGTCACAGCGAGAATGAGGAAGTGTTGAGGTAGCGTAGGGATCTCGGTTTCGGATTCTGTAAGAGTTCGTGTTTCTTGTGGATGCAATGCGTACTCTCGAGCTTGGGGAAGGCCAGTGGAACTTCAGATTTTYCTCTGTTTTGGATTTTGAGATTTTCTCTAATCTAAGTGTGGGACTCAACGTTTTAGCTCGTTTCGACTTGAAGTGGAACTAGGTTATGGAGTGCGACTTTGGAATCGAATGTGAGGTTTACAAATTCAGTATGCAATCATGTATTCTGGAATTAGAAGYTGGAGATCCAGATGGATTGTTGAAGCAGTGTTGAACAATTCCCAAGGGCACTAACATTTGATATAAATGTGCTACTAGAGTAGCAATTAGTTATATTTGGGTTTTGAAACTTCAAATTTGAACTCCGATGCACTACTGAMTTTTGAAACTCAAATCAAATGTGGAAGAAGCGCGTGGAAATAGGAGAACCTGCCGTGGATTTCATGGTTTCTTTTGGGATTAGGTGATAAGTTTACACTCTTTTGATTGACTGTGTTGTTGAGCATTGTGAACTTTAGAAGACTGTTGGTAGGATTAACCCCAGGTGCGGAAGTTTAAAAAAAAAAAAATAGGAAGTCCACTTTGGGAGCTAATAGACTGTTAAAACATTTTCGTATTTACAAATGTAAGGTGTGATGCTCCTTTCCGTTGATACATTTTGCGACCGTTCTTGAAACTTCCTAAATGATATATTTCAACTCCTGTAGACATGGATGCGGCATTTACGGGTTAATAGATGACCTAGTTCGAGGAAAAGACGCAATCGCCGACTCCTTTTGCTGACTGTCGAGTACGTCATTTCAAGCTTAGGATGTATTTGGAAGCTCTTTTGCAATGTCTGAGTTTCTCGTGCTTGGAAACAAGAAATTGGGTGGGTAATAGATGGCCTAGTATGAGAAAATGACACAATTGCACACTCCTTTTATGGATTGTAGAGTATGGCATTGCAAGCTTAGAATGTCTTTTAAGCTCAAGTTGAGCTCGTATGCATTATTTTCCCTCATTTTTTTTTAAAGAATATAGTGGAAATAATTCGAATGGTAGCAAATTATTTGTCTGATATGACGTTGAACAGGCAAAGTCATTTTTTATTTTTGCCCACTTATTGATGTTCATGGTCCCAGGACACTTCTGATTTGGTTTCGGTTGGTTACTTGTGCTCATCTTTTGTTACATTTTGGTTAACCCTGGAACGCCGGGCTGGTCACCGTGGAAATCATCCTTTTGGGTACCGCTTTTGGGTACCGTGTGTTTAAAAAACTTGCTTCCGGGTACCGCCTTTACCGCTTTTGGGTACCCTAAATGCCCAAGCCTTTCCAAGTGTATTTTGACTATGAAAAAAGAGCATTGGCTTGTAGTTATCCCCAATTAAGCAAATTTTTTTTTTTTTTCAAAATCCAACCGTATAGATGTTTCAAAAACTTGCTTATTAGTGTGTCCACCAATTTTGAGTGCAAAATTGCATAGGAGTTGTAAGATTATAATAAGAGAAATGTACATTTTTTTTAGTATGCTGCCTTTTCCCACAATGTTTCAGAAATTTGCATATAAAAGCTTTTTTAGATAACAAAATTCCAAAAATAAACATTTGTACTTTTGTCTTACATAGAAGGATTCTTTGTTGTCAATTGAACACTTAGTGTCAGTAGCGATGTTACAAGCTCAATCAAGTATTAGAGAGTGTGAAATTGAAATGACATTAGGCTTCAAGCAAGTACTCCCCTAGTCCCACTAAAAGCTCCCTAATCGGGTTGATTGATTTATAGTCTTTGCAAGAAGAATTTGGGAAGCTTTTAGTGAGTACTAGAAAGAATGTGAAACCAAATTATCAATTATTAACAAAGGAGAAATCACACTCTAGTCCTACATTGGGGAATTGTTAGAGTTGGTTCTACTATTAGAATGATAGAAATATATTCTCCAAATTATTAGTCATTTAGAATTTCTTTTTTACTTTATACAGTTAGAGATTATTGTAATAAACTACCCACTAAGATTTGAAACATGCAATAGGTTAGATATGGTAACACTATGCATATGTGGTGATGATGTGTGCAGCGTACAATATTCATTCATTTGTTGGATTTGAAAGGGTATCTCCATGGGAAAGGTTGTTTAGTACAACCGTACAAATTGTTTGCTAGTCATTTATCAAGCCAAAGGTTTCTTAGTATAATCATACAAATTGTCCACTTGTCATTTATCAAGCCAATCTCATAGTTTTYTTTACCAAAAGGTGTTAATTGCACTAATGTGAAATTTATGGTAATACACACACTGTTTGAAACCATATTGGCATTGTTCATCGATCTTTCTTGAATTATCTTGAATGTGCTACTTCATAAGAGGCCAATTTGAGAATTTCTTATACATATGAAGCAATATGTGTAAATGATTTGGTGATTTGTTCTCAAGTTTATAAATCCTATCTTGTTTTTCTACTTTAGCAATTTGTCTTCAAATGATATGTTGGAAAAATGCCAACTCTTGGTTTGCAAAGATGTGATGGAAAGCAATAAAGATCACTCAAAAACCCCAATGGTGGTTTGATGAACAATTAAATTATGCTGCAAAATAGGTTCTATTATCTTGTATATGTATCTTCTAGTGATGCATTCTTGAAAGGTAAAATCTAACAATTCTAACATTCTAGGACCTCATAGAAATGTATGAAAAATAGAATGGAGTACATCTAATAAAGATTGTAGTTCAAATGAAGGGTTGTGAAAGTGTGTAAGTTTGATGATGGTTAGAGGATTCAACAACAAAATTAATGGATAAGACTCTACTAGAAAGTGCCCGGTCACTGAATTTAGAAAGTATTGTTCCACCTACATCTCATCCCAATGAAGAATTTTTAACATCATGTGATGGTTGGGTGCGACCTTCTAGTCAAGCCAAATGTAAGACTCTTTTGAGCCTTCTACAAGGGCACGCGACTTCTCAAACTATAGTAAATTCTACTATATTTGAAGATACAACAACATTGAAAAAAACATAACTGATCATCTAAGAGAGTTTTATAAGAAGCTATGTTTGGTCATCCGTATCTAAAGATTATTTTTTAATTGGTAAGTCATTCATTGTAGGTGATTGTAATTTTGAGACTTGTATTTTTTTTTTGGTACATACAATAAGTTAAAACAAGAATCAACAAAATTCCACAAATCAATTTTAGTAATCACATAGAATTTGATTTTTGATGGATAACTAATAATAAAAGTCTATTATTATACATTTATACCTTGATCTTTTATAGATCTAACTCATCTAAGTAGGAGATAAAGTCTTTAGTTAAACTCATTCTAATCAAATATAGGCTTGCTCTAAAATATAAGATTCCACTGGTTCCTATATCAATTTTAAAGAAACTCAAAAATAAATTATTAAGTCAGTGTCCAAGAAAATCATAATTATATGAATCTCTATACGAAGATTATTAAAATGTTGAAAACTAGCTTGCTATAAGTTTGTTATATAATCTACACAAAACTTCATCAAATAGATGTGTATGTATTGGCTAACAAGAATAGTATTAGGTATTGAAAAATGTTAGTATTTTTGTCTTTAAAGATCTAGAAAGACAAAAATTTATAAGAAAAACGGATTTATATATATGTGATCAAGTTTAAATTCTACAAATAGCTCTAGAAGTGATCACTAACACAAAAAATCATAATGGACATTCTTAGGTGACAATATATGATTCTCGATCTCATACAATTAGTGACATCAACACATTTGATGTTCGGCCATCTCCTTTGGGAATATCAAGCTTAGTYGTTATGCACGGCCACATGATTTGGGGCGGGTTACGTGTTGTAGGTCAAAGAGAGAGAATTACGGATGTAAAATCAAGACGATATCAACCTGCCATTGGGAGACTTGAATTTGAAAATGGAATTGTTTCCTATGATCTTTTACACAAAAGATTTCGATTCCAAAAGTTTGCTTCGCATCCGGAGGTGGGTTATCTTGGTGATGAAGATGAATGGGAAGCACCAAGAATCTTATGTGCATATGGTGTTGCTTATTTAATAACTCGGCAGGTATTGATAATTGATATCAATATTTTCTTAATAAAATAGGAGTTTAAAATAAATAAATTGAATGCAATAGATTTGATTGCAAAGTATGTAGAATCTCAATGACAGATTGGACCAGATACTAGAAGAAATTTGTATTTTTTATGAAGCATTTTTTGTGATGTCCACTTGTTTTTATGTTATATTTGATGTTATCACTAGCATCTTGATGCTACATTTGATGTCATTGTTTACATAAATATAAAAAAACGCATTAAAAAAATGAATTTTTTATAGTGAGACGACCAAGAGCAAGAGTTTGAAAAAAAAAAACATAGGACAAAACTCCTTGAAGCACCCAAACTTGATTTGATGGACTTTGGTGTTATGTTTTGTTTGTACTATTCTTAGTTAAACCTTCTTTTGATACCCTTTCTACAAAGTGGGGTTTACTTTACAATTAGCTTTAATATCTTGTTTTTTTAGTACTGTATATATTACAAATTTTCAATTTTTTCAATGAAATGAATARTTTTTTATATTCATCTTGTGAATTTTTGAATTAGATATTAATTTATTCATCTTTGTATGATMATTTATTATTAKTTTTAACTCACATTTAATTGATATGTTTGTTGCTATAAGAAAAAAACATGTATTTGATGGTCTATTTTGTGTCTATTTCTAATGTTATTAAAGCGTGTACTAGATAAGATTTGCAAAAGAATTTAAGATGCGGACTCGAAATGATTCTACCTTTTATGTCTTTCCACCTCGTGTATTTCGCATATATAATAATGCAGATCCTGTACATGTTCATCCAATGTCAACCATGCCTAGTGTTGTACATAATTGGCTATTTGGACCAAARCAAGAAGATTACAACAAATGCCGCTTTGATGTACGTGGCGGCATGGGAGAGTTGTGTATCTTTGCTTATTTAACAATGAATTTTGCAATATGCACACCAGAAATTGACAATTGGAGGATTCTTGAAACTACTCTCAATGTTTTGCCAAGTCTACCGAGGTGAATATAATGTTTTGAAACAATAATTTATTTTTATTTAAACATAGTAAGAAAATATCTTTTTTACAATCGACAATTTTTTCAAATTCATGAATATTTCAAAAACCAAAATCTAGTATCTTCACAAGATACAACAAATATATTTTTTATTGACATGCAAATTTATAGTCCAATATATGTCAACATGTCAAATAATGAAGTAATACACATAGATTTTTATTTTTGTATTTAATTTAAAATCTAAATTGAAAAAAATATATAGAATGCAAAATGATATCCAACAATTTTGCTATAGTTTAATTTTAGATTTTTGAAAAGATTGTATTTCTTAAACCTTAAAATTTTTTTCCTTGGAAACCAATATTTTGAATTTGAATGTAACATGGTTACTATTGTATGAAGCTTATTGAGATTAGCAGATTGTGAATTTATTCCAAATTTTCGAGCTGAACCAAAACATCAACCTGGTGAACATTATTTGACATGGGAGGGGCAAGGAAATTCATATCCTAAACTTTTTCGACCACCTAGTGAAACTCTCTTACCTAATGAAGACCACCGAGTACGATGTTGCGATGATGATCCTATTCCTTACCATGAAAGAAGTAATATTATGGGTCCACAACCATTAGTCTTGGAGAAACAACTTCCTTTAACTGCTCGTGAGCTACATTACAAAGCCATGTTAGATGTAGCTGATGGTCATAGGAGGAGTTTAAGGCGTAGAACAATTGTTCCTCTTGCACGCAATTCAATGGCTGCTGCAACACGTAAATCTTTTAGGAAATTAAGCTATGTGCCACCGACTGTGCCACCAGATTGGTTGGTAAAAGATAAACGAGAGAAAATAGGACCTCCACACCCACCCACAAAACCAATTGAAGAATTCAATGATTGAGATGTAATATAGCTACTCGTTTTTTGTCTTTAACTATAAAAGCCATCCACCAAGTATAATGAACCATTAATCTTTTGGGTCTGAGGGCTTTTGGTTGAATTTCTTAGATATTGATTAGAAAATCCAAGAAGATAAACTTTACAAAGAATTTTTAACAAATGATTTAAACATATTTCATTGAGAATTTTTTGTATGTACATTTAAGTCATTTTTAGATTAGATTGTTTGTATACTGTTCTTTTTGCATGATTCAATAACCTCTATAATTATTTTTAATTATTGAAATAAAAGAGGTGTGTTCCTTTAAGACAACTTTGCTTTATATATCTAATGGCTTTGAGATTTTGGACAAAAATACATAGGACTATTTTACATCTCACATAAGATTATTATATCTCTATTTGTCTATTTTGTAAGTTTTGAGGTCTTAATTATAAATTGAATTACAAAATTAAAGCTTAGCTTTGGAAAAATTCTTTTTCTTGATAGACTTGTGCTTTTCAAGGAGGTGCTTTGCGAGGGAATAGGTTGATGTTGAACAAAGAGCTAAATCGCTCCATTGCCGAAGCAATATCCTTTGGAACGACTGCTATAGTTTGCTTCTTGGTACTCTCCACAAGTGTTGCTGCCATTGTCCTTTTCAGTTTGGGAGATGGCTCTTCGCAAGCAAACTTTGGACTCTCACACAATTGTAGTTGCACTGCAAAAAGTGGCACTCGATTCTCACTTGAGAAATTCTGCTGCCCRGAGTCCTGAAAGACTGCAATGCATCACAAGAATAGATCAGTTTTAATGCAGAGTAATGGTAACTCTCGTCTCTCAACCCACAGAATTGACCAAATCGAGAATGGAACTGAAATGAAAAGGAAGAAACATACCCTGCTGAACAACTGCCATGAATTCCCTTACAAGTGCCAAAGGAGMTACATCCATTAACGATCTTACAGGACCTGAGGTTGCCGGCAGCCATTCCAAGGGTAAAGACTCTGAAAAAGATGACGACGAGGAGAGAGCCGATTCRCAGGCGTTGTCGGTTGATTTTGTCTGATCTGAAGAGGTATGCAGAGTWCGCCCAGAGGCCAAACCTGCGTGSAAGTTATTCACTTGAGAAAAATAACCGAAGCCCACGGAAGAATAAGAATGAAGGCTCTGAGGCAAGACCTCAAGAGGRGGAGAAGATGATATAAATTGACTATGTTAATGTAAGACCACAAAATAGATAAGGAGAAGCTCGATAAATATTGCTAGTAGATGCTGAAATTTGAATCGAGTGGAACGATGGATACAGTGCTAACAACATACTGATGAGGACCTGAACTAGAACTCATGCAGGTAGAAGACGCACCATCTCTGCCCCTGATAACCGGAGATGTTTCTGACAATGAATTTTGAAAAGAAGAAACCTCATTTTCAGGAACAGAAGGATGAATGTATGGAGGACGAAAACAAAAATCGGGGAAAGCGGATAACTTCCACGATAAAACAGCCTCTCGTTTTTCAACAAGCTCCATCAACATCCTGTGAGTATCTACCGCCGTCTGGTGCATTGCTGGTTCTAATATACACATAGCATACACTTGTAAAAGTAGCTGCACATGCTCATGCATCAAACAATATAGCTGTCCGATCTGACGTGCTGTAAATCCACAATCTGAAGGCTGCCTCTTAGCACTGCATTCCGACGGCCGGGACGCAGTCCCTGCTAGAAGCCGGTTCCGCTCACCAACTGAAACGTTCACGGCATAGGGCAATAAGGGCCTTAGAGGGGCCTTAGCACGCCATGTATTGAGCACCTTATTCTGCACGCTTTCTCTCTTTCGCCGTTTCCCTCTGGTCACAGGTCCGCGTGCCCGCTTCCTTTTACGGCCGAGGCCAYCTACACCTTCTTCGACATCACTTTCTAGAGCTTCATCAAGTTCAATCACGAAATCGGCGTCTTCGTCCTCACTCTCACTTTCTTCGATCCCTTTCTCCTGCTTCAGCGTGGCATGCACAGGACGGTTCAATTCCAAAGAAAACGATTCTGAAAAATCATGCTCCAAATCAGAATTAGGGTGGATATCATCTCCCCAGCACCACCTACATATGCTACTTAGTGAAAATGCGAGAGGAGAGAAAATTTTGCATGAGTCKGAATTCCTTGTCTACAAACGTACAGTAATCACGTAGTCCTAGTGCAGCGAACAAAACGACAGTGGTTAAGGGTTTGCGGATTCCAAATGCTTTTTCCGGGAAACACATAGGAGCTCGAATCCGGCAGAATTATAGTCTGAGTAATCGTGCCTTGTTTCTTAACCCCTAAGCGCTCAGAAGTCCATATTCTGGCATATTCTGAATGATGAACAGAGGGCTTCCAGGCAATGATTTGTGCCAAAGTAACTAATTCTTGAATCTTTGAAAAGCAAACTCCCTCTATCTTTGACCAATTTGATGAAAGTGAGGTAWATAATAAAATTGTACAAAGACACAAGCAAAAAACGTGCAAAATTTCAAATAAAGGATTAGGGCGTGAAAGGGTAAACACTACAAAAATAACTACTCTGACTGCGTTCCGTGGCATTACCAGTTTCTTCTGCTCTTCTAATCCACCGTTCCCTTGCACAGCCGCCAGAAACTTGCGATACTCTTCCTCATCATCCACGTTTTGGAAATAATCTTCTTCGTCCGATTCCTGGAGAAATGTTTCCAGCTGATCAAGCGACATATCCGCGAGGGAGTAGTGCGCTCGCGTGCGCTTGGAGATCGCATCCACCAGATCTTGCTCGTCTTGGGAAGGACGATCATCCGATCGCCTGCCCCATTCACTACTTCGGGAGGGACTGCTGCGCCACTCCGGCAGCCCCTCCAGAGCGTGGCTCATCATCAGTTCCTCTTCGCCGCGATCCTGCGAAGGGGAACAGGGAGAAGAAGGGATGCAGGAAGGGCTGTCCGCGTCGTCCAGGTCCATGGCGACGACGGAGAGGAAGGAGGCCAGGGATCATAACCCTAATTAAAAAAACACAAAACGCAACCTCAAGCACAAATTCACCTGATTCTCCCAGAACCGCAACCTCAACTACAGAATCATCTGCTACTCCCCAAACCGCAACCTTAACTACAAAATCACCGGCTACGAACAAAATTTATCTGCTACTTACAAAAACCAAATGCTCAACTACAAAATCACCTGCTACTCCCAAAATTTTCACAATCTCAACTACAAATTCACCTGCTACTCCCAAAATTTTCTCAATCACGGGCAAAACTAAACTAGTATCACGATCCTCGGTAGGAAAGAGCAGATAATCACTGAACCCGAACATTTCGCCCTGGAAATAGTAATCAAAACATGAGGAGAGTTGGAGGCGAGCTCAAAATAGTACAACAACTCTCCACATAGTTGGATTATTAGAGAATTAGAGAATTGGATTATCTCAGACATGGGTTGCATGATGCTTTGGTTCTATTTACTTGGCCACCTTTTGGGTCGGGAAATGATTGCGCTTAAAATATCTCTTGGTGAGTCTTTGCAGATACACTGCATTCATCGTCCTTTACCCCATTGGAGCGCTTTATGGAGAAAGTAAGTGCACATTTGATGATCATCTTACATTCTTAGCTACGATTTCTCTACTGACAAATCGTTACTTTCTTAATTGTATTGTCAATCTATACGGAGAGACTTCACACACATAAACTCTCTTCAATATATCACTGCTGAATTTAAATTGAGGACACATACTCCGCATCCTTTSTTTCAAAGRAAAGGATGGCCAAAGCTCTGAGGCCTRTCATCTGTGCATCAGWTRKAAGATCGTGTTAGGGGACTGTAATGGCATCCCTGTCATTTTAATCTTGTCACCTGTTGACATTCTTTGGTGTTTAATGATCGGAATTTTGACTTCGATTTGCAACTTCACTCCAGTAATTCTCGAAATAGTATGATTCTATTCTATTAGGTGTTTTGACTTGCATACTTGGTTTGGAGTCAAAAATGTATGCTTGCCTCATTGTCGATACGTGTGCGATTCCAGCTGTGATCTTTTAGTTGCCACTATCGCTATTGCACTGCAAGTATATTCTAACAAGATGACCACTTTTCCTACGTGCAGTGCTAGCTATGTATCTTTCCCTGGATATAATCAAGAAACGAAACCTTTATGCGAATACCTTCAAGCGGCTTCCCTTTGACTATCACTCATTTGTTGTGGTGAGTCTTCTAACTACCCTTCAAAAGCATATTCCCTTCGTCTCTGAAGTAGGAACCTTGGAAGTGGGCCGTTGATTTTGAAGAGGTTATTAGAAGAGTTTTTTAGGAAACCGGTGATCCTGTCATTTCCAATGCTGGTTCTGATTTGTGAACTTGTACACGGACTATTTGATTGAATGTAACCACCCGGTGCTTGTGTTTGTGATGCAGTGGGTTATGATCGTGTATCCTTTCCTGTGGCTGTTGCTTTACCTCCACATGTTTCGGCAGCGTAGATCTAAACTGGCAAAGAGAGGAAGCAGCGGTAACAGGCGCAAAGTTGCCTAAACCAAAGCTAGTCGAATAGGCTTTGCAAGTAAAAATTAGGGATAGGCTGCCTATCGTCCTGCAGGTCAGCGACCGGACATACAAAGCTCCCGTGGTACATTCACACTTGGAATGAGTGTGTGTTACGATATTTCATTTCATTTTGCATCTTCATTAAAGTGATGAAGATATTTACAGGGATGGACCTGAATGGAACATGCGATTTTCGATTTTACTGTACGATTTTACACGAATTTTAATAATTCATGAGTTTGAATAGGTGCTACACCTAGTCTAGGGGTTGTTTTTGTTTGAGAAGGTGGTGCAATTTAGTTTGAAAAAGCGCAATCGATATGTGTTTGGATGCTAACGATTTAGCAGGAAGTGACGGAGTTGGTCAACCCAAGAAGGGAGTGCCACAAAGAGGGGTGTTGCGATCTTGTGGACTTTTTCAGAGTAAGGAACCCTAAGTTACAAGAATTTGGACCAACCCCAGGTTAATTTCATCACTAACAACTTGGGTGTTATTGCTCCATTCCTCTTTATCTTTGGTTGAAATCCAACGGGTGACCCCATCACCAAGACAACCACTGTTAGTAGTGTAATCATGTTGCTTCTACGTTTCCCAAAGACGATAGAGTAGAACGTACTCCCTGTGTTCAGAAGCTATGCAACAACAGAGATTGTTACTTTGTTCGTAAACTACTCCGAGGAAATTGCCCGTTCATTTCCTCGGAGGGTTCCTCTGCGTAATGCCCGATTACTTGGGCAAACTTGCGTAATCGAGCATTACAGATTCTTCATCCAATTTTTCTATTCCATCCCAAGTGTTTCATCCAACTTCGATTTTCTTGCTTCGATTTTCTTGCTTGTGATTTACTTGTGATTTACTTGTGATTTACTTGTGATTTACTTGTGATTTACTTGTGATTTACTTGTGATTTACTCGTGATTTACTTGTGATTTACTCGTGATTTACTCGTGATTTACTCGTGATTTACTCGTGATTTACGTCATGCAATGTCCCTCCTATGTGAAAGAAAAGAATTCATAACATCTACCAAATCAACATTTGACTCTTCAATACTTTTGCATGAGAGATATCCAACTGTCACACTCTTTGGTGCATTAGAAAACCAATAGAAATTTGACCAGTCTAATAATGGTAAATAGGCACAATAGCAAATAGGGACGATTTGGGGGTACCTACCTTAAAACCAATAGAAATTTGACCAGTCTAATAATAGTAAATAGGCACAATAGCAAAAAGTGACAATTTTGGGGTGCCTACCTTAATTCCTCAATATTGTAAAAGATTTCCTAGGTGATACAATTTGTCCCTAAAAGTGAGATGTGCACATCGATGTTTCTTAAGTATAGATACAATAAAAATTTAAAAGTTCACTACCAATACTTTTAATCAATTCTTATGTAACGCAATGAAAAGCACACAAAAACAATTCATCAAAAATGGAATTTTTGTTTTTTCAAATTGAAATTTGGTGTGTTGATCAAGATTGCATAGAACAATCACTTTGATAGGTTAGTTCTATGAAGAATAGGTGTAAAAAGGTCAAATTTTGCAAGATTTTTATGTAAGACGAAATTGGAATTACTTTACTTTTCCCAATTGCACTGCATATTGAATATGGGTATTAAGGGGACCAAATCATTAAAAGGACTTATTGTGGAAAACTATAGATGTTTGAAACATGATATACATCCCTTGGACACTTTAGTAACTATTGATGTATAACAAAGGTAGATATTTATATAGTATAAAATGTCAATTAATTAGGATGAGTCCCCTTAACCCCTAAAGTTCCATTGTCCCCTCGAGGATCAAAATGGATTTTGGGCAAGCCCCTACAGTCTCAATATTTATCATGATTTTTTGAACTTTTTGTAAAGAGAACACATTAAATTTGTGGAAATATAATTTGTTTTTAAATCGGTGACCAAGAACAAAAGTTATGGCACAAAAAATACTTTTTTTAGGTGCACCAAGCATAAACCACCTCAGACAAAAAATAAATAAATAAATTTCTTGTAGATTGTAATTTTGTACACATGGGGGGCTTTGATTCATTGTATTTGGATTTGTTATGTGAAAGTTATGGACAAATGTTTTTTTCGAGCACTTGGAGCATCTTCTTGAAAACATAACTTATAGATTTCATTCCTGAATGCATTTTTCACATTTTTTTCAAAAAAGCATTGCTTAACACTCTTACCATTGCTGAAACATTTTTACCGTTGGGATTATTGTGATTCAATTCCATCCTAAAGCTATTAATGATTTAGTTTTTTGGTCAATCTTGAACCTACTTCTACTTAATAATTTTTTAAAGAATGAAAATCAAGTGTTTCTTTTCTTAAAAGTTTATTTAGACTCTCGACTCAATTTTTCAACACAAAACTTTTAAATATAGAGTCTTTAGTGCAAAGTTTTTCCAAAAATGGTAGTTGAAGTCACTATTAGAAATTGCAAGCCAACCGTTTAAAAACTCTTTTGTTCCAACTTTGAATGCTCATATCTTTAAATCCATATGGTCAAACTTCATGAGATTTTTACCACATGACCTCATACAAGTAAATATAAGACCTTATGATTAGATTTTTTTTTAAAGTTTTTTTACTTTTTAGGATGAACACAAAAAAAATGGCAATTTCGAGTAGTTTTTGACAGAAAAATGGCCTTGGAGCCTCGAGACCTTTACCCCTTGTCACCCAAGGGGACAAAAAGTGTCCTCATAGTCCACTTTGAAGCGTTCTAACTTTAGCATCCAATGTTTGAATTTGATGAAACTTGTTGGGACATTTGCGCATACTAGTCTACTTTCTATGGTAAAATTTTTAGATCAATCAAAGACGTATTGAGTTTGTGAAAGTCATTCGAAGTTCTCATGTTCAATTTAGATTCAGCACACTGCATTGCGATGGCTGCAACTTCGATTTCACAAGTCATCAAATCAAAGAATGATGCCTTTGCCTCTTCCAACAGCCGAAAGCAACTGCAAAATTGGCCATCTTGATTTCACAAGTCATTGAATCAAAGAATGATGCCTTTGCATCTTCCAACAACCAAAAGCAACTGCAAAACTGGCCATCTTGATTTGACAGGTCATCGAATCAAAGAATGATACCCTTGCCTCTTCCAATAGCCGAAAGCAATTGCAAAATTGGCCATCTTGATTTCACACGTCATCAAATCAAAAAATGATACCCTTGCCTCTTCCAACAGCCGAAAGCAACTGCAAAACTGGCCATCTTGATTTCACAGGTCATCGAATCAAAGAATGATACCCTTGCCTCTTCCAACAACCGAAAGCAATTGCAAAACTGGCCATCTTAATATTACAATTGTAAAACTGGCCATCTTGATTTTACAAGTCATTGAATCAAAGAATGATGCCCTTGTTACGGCCCTTGTCTCTTATAATAGCCAAAAGACTAACTATTTTGATTTTCTATGTAGAGGATGATGCCCTTGCCTTTTTTAAAAGTACTACCCAAATGTAAAATATGCTTGATTTCATATGTTGTAGAATTGGAGGATGATACCCTATTCTCTTCAATAGTTGGACACAATTGTAAGATTAACAAATGGACTATAATGGTTGATTATAATATTGTTATCAAAAAAAGATTGAGTTCAAAACTACAAAGCCTCGATTAGATTGGGGTTGATTATTGATTCATTCACCAACTTGATTATGATATTCTTATGATGTGATTCTAAAAGTATTTTCTAATATAGAAGTACATATTGGATTTTTGAATGTATTAATGGTAAACATGTGGAATTTAGATTTCTATGCCATTTTAGCTTCAATAATTCATAACTACCAATAATTCCTCAAAAGTCAAATATAAGAAACAACTTGCAATGGATGCTAGTTTTAATTACCTTTTATAGAAATTTAGAAGAAAAATCTTTCAAAAAATATAGCTTCCTCCTAATTGCAATGAGTTGGTAATTTATCATTGTACAAACCTCCTTCTTTATGGTGAAATAAAAAGATAATGGCCTTTTTTTTGTACAATAATTAGTTTCAATTGTAAAATTTGGAGTTGTTGAATTTGTATTTGGGATTTTAGACTTCACATTGGGTAGTATATTTCCTCGCAACAGGTTTGGACTTGGGCATGATTGATTGAAAACTCGAAGTGTTTAGGTCAATGTGGGCGTTTTTCTCGGGAATATACTAGTGAGGAGTGTTTGAGTGCGTCGTGCCGCTGGTACAGACGTTTCGTAGGTTGATTACTGTTCCAGCCAGTGCAGAGGCACGGAAGGGAGTAGGGTTTTAGGAGATTGAACCCTTCGCTTCGTAGGGAATTCAAGGTGACTGCATTGAGGTGGAATGACGCTATGTCTGCGTTTCTATCGGGTTTCCTGATTGTTTTCAAGTGGGGCTCTCTTCGTGATTCACCTATGAAAGTTTTTAGGCAGGGTTTAGTGTTATGCTCACTTTCTTACCTCCACTGTCTCTGAACCGTTGAGCGCAACTTGACCTCTACAATTCGACTCCCTAAATAACAACTTTGACATATATTGAATCTGTGACAGTCAATGATAGTGTAGCAATTATGCAGGGTATTTCCGAGTTTCGTTCTAGAGAAGTTCATGTTGAGGAGGTTGAGTGCAGCAGTTTTCGGGTTCAGTTACATTTTTTAGGGTGTGTCTACTTGCAGGCGATTTCAACGGGGCGGAGGGGACCCAATGCCAGCAATGCGGACCAATCGAGTGCTCAAGGGATCAAGCAGAAAGGGAATCGGAAAGCGCATCACGCTGAGCACCCTTCACAYAAGGCCGGTGTCTCGGTGGCGCCTAGTTCGTCTGCAGAGGTTGCGACCTCAGAAGAGGGACCAGGGAGTAATACGTCAACTGTGGAACCTACATCAGCTCCGGCAAGCGGTGGTAGTGAGGCTGGCACAAAGCATGTACCAGGGAACGGTGGTAATAATGAAAGGAGTAGGGGCAATTTCTGGAGGGGTGGTCAGGATAATGGCGGATTTGGGCGACAACGGAACGGAAGGGACCAGGTTCGGTCAAATAACCACGCATGGAATCAGCGGGGATTTCGTATGAACAATGGTCCAGCTGCGACTCTGCGAACTGGCTCTAACAGGAATTATTCCAACAGAAATATGTATAACAACAACAACATGTCGGAATTTGGAAACCCAGCAGGTGTGATTCATGTCCCGGAAATGTTCTTATGATTTTGGCTTTCCAAGTCGCATGTGACTACTGCTAGTTTGCTGTGTGGTTCTTGGCCGTACTTCACTAGTACCAGTCTGTTATTGACCCTGTCTTGGAAACGGTTACTGCTATGTGTAGAGGGATTTGCATTAGCTGGAAAGTGTAGTGTGTCTAGAAAACAGATTCGATCAATCACATGGGGTTTGGAGTATGGTTCTGGTCTTAAAYTAGAAGTTMAAGTATCTCATGGGTAAGTGCTTGAAATTTCTAAGTTGAGTTACTACTTTCATAGTAATGATTTACAACATGTCCGAAGCACAAAGTGATGAGTCCCACTTMAAGGATATAGACAAGAAAACCTACTTGAGGTACAACTGTTTAATCATAATTGAATTCTCGCATAAGCAACCATCTTGTCACTGTTTATCCATCAAAAATCATAAAGATGGGAGATACATGACCATTTCCGGTGCAAGTACTGTGCAAAGGGTAATCTTACATAGTTTGTTGAGAGATTGAGATTCGAAGCTATTCATGTTATCGTAGAGTATCGCTTATTTTTTCTTGAAATACYTCAGTTCTCACCTCTGCGTCGTAAGTTTCTCTGAGAGGTTGTGGTGTTCAGGTCTTTTGTGCTTCRTTTACGCACTCCTTGATGTCTATCTAGTCATYTTATCAAAGTTGTTTGTCAGCATGGAATTGTCTTCCTGCAGTTSTAAACAAAGAAGAAAATATTCTAGTTAATGCTGAAAGAATATGGGATGGTAAATTGGTAGGTGCTTCAGCAAATATGTACTATGTGCCAGCAGGCAACGCGAACACTGGCCATGGATTTTATCCCCCTGGAGCACCTGGAGGGGTAGGGCCAGGCTCAAGCCCGCCTCTTCGCACCATGCTGGTTAAGCAAATCGAATATTACTTCAGGTTCATTCAAAAGGGTCTCCTCTTTCTTGATTTTATTAGTGGTCTGCTGAAATTACGTTGGTGCATATCCAGCTTGTAGTTGTTTTGTCTCTCGTGTTATAACTTTCTTGGTGGATACGTAGAAGCTGCCGTCCTGACTTGTATATGTTTACTATGCAGTATGGACAATCTTTGCAAAGATATATTTTTGCGTTCAAAGATGGACGACAATGGTTTCATACCTGTCAGTGTTATTGCCAATTTTAATAGGGTAAGTTCTTTATTATCACGCATATCTCGTATGTAKTGTTTATCTGTGATCTGTACCCATAATAATGATTTAGCTTTTGCATGATTGGGAAAGGCGTGCTTGTCTCGCGGATATCGAATGTTGCTCATAGAATTTTTAGTCATACAGGCTTCGTCATTCCTACGAATTCTGTTCGTAGTTTCACTATTTCGTTTGAAAGGAATGTTTCAGTATGCAATGATTAGAGAGGTGCTGGTTGTCGGGACCGAATATCTTTGCCTTCTCARTTCGTGTATGAAAGCATCTCATTGTGTTGCATAGAAGTGCAGGACGAATAAGATGGTTTTATGCATTACATCACATTATAATGATAGCTGAGATATTAACACTGCGCCCTTCATTTTCGTTAGAGTACTGCATTTGGTAAGTGCTGCGTTGTAAGAGATTMTTTTTTTCGATATCTTTAGGCAGTTCCACTCTGTAGGTTTTTTTTCGTTCCTGCTGGTCTCAGGTGTCAGTAGGTATATGTAATTTTTAGTTTGGAGATCATGAACTGTGGAGAAGTGGAATTACGCACTGATGTCGTTGGATCAGTGTTTATTGCATGCCTCACACAATGATGTCTATGGAACTTAGGACATTCGAGTGTTGAAATTCTTCTGCAGAGACTGCTCCATGGAGCGTGTTCTGTGTTTTATCTAGAGGTCAGTGAATCTTACTATCCGAGAGGTTACTAAATGATGTTGGATTTTGCAGGTGCGTCTGCTGACAGAAGATGCAGCCCTCATTCTGGATGCACTTCAGGATTCTAGTTTGGTTGAAGTGAAGGTAATCTTGGACCATGTTGTATGATGTTCGACTCTAAGTGTGCCTTTTGTGTCGATTCCTTCGCAACTATTGTCTTGATTTGTCGGAGATTCGCATAGAGTGCTCTTTACCATTTTGTCTGCTGCTGAAGAGTCTGAGAAGCACTTGGGGTCTATTCTGATGAGCGTCAATTTACACAGGACGACAAATTGCGCAAACGAGATGATTGGGCAACTTGGCTACTTCCTTCTGTCTCGCCCCAGTTTACTCCTGCTCCTGTTAATACTTTTGTGGGATCTGGGAAAGATGAAGCTTTGAATGGGGAAACATCCCAACAGGAATTTCTAGTACCTGCAAGCAAGAGTACTGATGAAATTAAGATTAGGGGTGAAAGCTTGGAGACTGCAGTGAATCTGTCGGAGGCATCAGTAAGCTCTTTGGAAAGTGGAGCAGAGAGCCGATTGACTGCTAAAGGTGGGATGGATTAAGTTAATGGAGATGTTAGAGTCAGAGGCTAGACTTCATGTCTGCTGCAGAAAAGCCTGTTCCGGTTGCTAAGATCCTAGTTCAGGCCGCTTTGCTGGATCTGTACTGCACTTCATAGCTCTGGAAGCTTCTTTCTTTCTGAGGTTTTCTTGCTACACCTAAATATGTTGATGCAATTGTGTTTCTGATTGAAATGATCTTTCAATTTGAATATTATTTAATTATTTTTTGGTGTCGTGCTGCCCATGGTACTCTTACATAAGTACAATAGATGTGACTACAAATATGCTGACATTCATTYTCTGATTTTGTAGCTACGGCCTGGAACAGAAGTTCAAGCAGGACATGTATGACGATTTTGAGAAACTTACTCTGGATACGTATCTTAAAGGCAACCTHTATGGCCTTGAGAAATACTGGTACTTCTCAATCCGAAGTTTTACACCCTTGTTCTCTATCTTATCATTAGTGACTTGCGTGAAGGAATCATTATAATTACAATGGTCGATCAATCTCCTTCACTTCTTCTTTCAATTCTGGATTTAGAGATTGTTATTGTGTCTAAGAGCTCTCCAAGAAATACCCTGGATTCTTTTTTTTGATAGATTATTAGTTCCAAAACTTGCACTTGAACTGATCTTTCCTGGGACTCCACCAGTAGATTTGAATTTTGGGTTTTCGATTCCTGCGCACTGTCTAAATCTATGGAGCAGCTGATGTTGATTCCATTTAGACAGTGCGCAGAATCGATTCATTGCTGCTGGAAGTTCCGCAATTCTTCATTTCCACATTCTATTGCTTTTCTTAATGGCTATTAGCACTAATAGTTAACGCTTTGTTTTTGTTTTTTGCAGGGCATTCCATCATTATCGCAAGGATAAGAGTGAAGAGCCACCCCCGAAAAACCCAGAGCTGGAGCGTTTGCTCAACGAAGAGTTTCGGACCATGAGTGATTTCCGCAGAGCCAAAGAGAAACTGGCCTTGGAGGCGAAGGAAAAGGAATCTGGTTCTCTCCAAGASTCCTCCTCCTCCTCATCTTCCGAGAAGACCCCCCCGAATGCACTCCCCGTTTCATCTTAGCTATTGCAAAGATAGGGTGCATCTTGCCAGCCTCTCTTTCTCACTCTTTCTCTCTCTTAGATGGCTTTTTTTCAGCCTAGGGATCAGTCTTGGCTTGCAACTGTTGCTGATTTTTTTCGTGACGACGTCCTGGAGCTGAGATTTTTGAGATTTGATTATATTCCTGTCCGCTGCTGGCAATCATCATTCTGAAGTCCATCATCATGCAACAACCAGAATGTGTTGGGGAAAAAACCACAACTTGGGGCTGTGTAGGGGTTGGAAGCAACCCGGCTATTAGTGCGTAGTTTAGTTTTTTTGAAAACCATTGTTTTTTTAAAAGTGGCATTGTGAAGAGGTGAAGGTTTTTTTTTTTCTTAGTTACATCCAAAATTTTTGATCAGTAAGTGAGTTGTCAAGSTGCCATTGGAACGTTTGGTGCTATGTCTTGGCCGCCTATGCTTTATCCTTGTGTGGTATATATACTGGACATGCCTAGTTCCTGGATTGCTTTTCTTTGGCTTCAACTGGGATCATACTTTGTATGCAGCTCACGTCACTGTATACGAGATTCTTTTCCTTGGCATTTTGAACACTGAAAATCCTATTTTTTGCTCTTTTATAGACTGCCATGATGTGTTGCTGGTGTGTATTCTAAGAGAACCTCTCTTGAGCAATAGGATTGGGACCGGTGTGACACATTGCTTTTGGAGAGGGTGGTTCACGAAGGAGGGAGGGGGAGGCATGGTGTTTGTTTGTGTTTCATATTGTTAAGTTGAAACCAGCAGTCAAAGTTAACTAATAATGCTTTATTGGTTCTACTGTATTGATATGGTAAACTGCAATAGATAGGGCAGAGTAACCCATGGTGAAATGTGTGTTCAAGTATGCTAGTAAAATAAAAAGTCCCCTATTTTGTGCATGATTAATTTACCTTGTGCACCATTTCCTAGCTAATTTGGGGCCTTTGATTGGAAATAAGAATTCAAAAAATGCAAATTTTATCATGCATGGAAAATAAAAAATTTGAAAGTTTTCCTGACTCGCGGAGCAAGGGTACCAGTTTAGCCAGTGTTTTTTTTTCCGGCGATTTGGTGCAAAATTGCACCAAAAATTTTGACCTAGCACCAAGCCTATAGGAAATTTTTAGTAAAATTTTGGATGAAATCGCCAAAAAACTTCAAGTTCAAGAAAAATCTTGGATGAAATTGCCACATTGTGAATGAAAATAGAATTATAGATACATAGTATCACATTTTCTATCCAATACGTGGATGAATGTTGAAACTTGGAGCACCACCGTAACATTTAATATCGCCACTTCGCCACTTCATGGAAAATGAAAAAAAAAACACTGAGTTTAGCTTGCCAGTTTATCCCAGCCTTTTGGAGCACCTGTAATATCTACTACACTAATAATGGTATTTAGTGTTATGTTACAAATAGTGATATTTGAACTTTTACTAAGGTAGCAACACCTATAACCGTCAAAATAAGAGTTGGAGGCACATTTTTCTATAGACCATATTTTTCCTAGATTAGCACTTGAAAATCATGAATTTTCAAAAAAACAAATAGAATTTTTGGATAAGGCATCTAATTTCTATGAATTTTCAAAGTAGAACTTCCTAGGGCACCTTAAACCGCACTCTAGTAAATCTGCCTTGATTCTAGCACCAAAATCTGAAAAAATCAGAGCCCACCAACCACAATTAAGCATGAACAAGGTACCTTGGAGACAATTTAAGGGAACTCTAGCGACGGTTATGGGTACAATGACGGTTATGGATGTTGCTACCTTACACCCACTCTAAATTTCAAGTAATTTGCATTTAGTGTTGTGTTCACCACCCCTTGATTCATACATCTAGGTTCATATTTTTTTCATTGCAATTTGATGAAATAATATGTAACACTAAACGTAATTTTGTAAAATAATTTTATCAAATAGTTGACAAATACTGTCTATGTTGACATTTAGTGTTGTAACATTAACATGATTGTTGACATTTAGTGTTGGGATTCGTAATTAGTGTTACAAACACTAAATACCATTGTTAGTGTAGTATGCCTTGTGTCCTTGCTACAGTCAAAATTATTGTAAAAGTAATTTTCAAAGTTTTAGCCATAAAAACTTTAAAATTAAAGAGATTTCAACCCATGATCCCGTGTACCCCTCCTTGCCAACGGTACCAAGAACGCAACTTGGGGACACACGGTGCCAAAGATCTCAACGTAACCAGCAATACAAAACAGAACAAAATAAACAAGCCTAACTCAAGGTAAAGATTTACTCTGCAAAGCTGGATACATTTGAAAACGTCATGTAATCCTTTACATTGAAATTTGGATCAGACCTCAATCGCAAAACGCTTCTCGACAAACATCAAAAAGGAATAAAAACTAGATTTAACAAGCAAAGTGACCAATTCGGTCAGTCCAGGTGTTAACGATTAAAATGAGGGCTTGATGGAAGCCTATGCAGAAACATTTATGTATATGCACAAATGGAATCACTTGCACATGCAAATTTCAAGCTAATACCTACATTCAAATAGCTGCAATGCTTGCAGACAGTAGAGAGATTGGGAAACAACTGAGCTAAGACGTGGGACCTAAAATAAATAGCTACTGCGAACTCTTCTGTTTCAAAGTTATCTTGTCTCCTAGACTCAGAGCAATACCCTGTGTCTTACTCCTGATTCGAATGTAACCTCCCAACTTGCCATCCGGCTGTTTCTCAACACTAACATTAACCAAAGCATCCTCACCAAACACGCTCTTGGCATAGAGATTTGCAGCAAGAAATCCACAATCTCCTTCCAATGCAGACCTGATCATAAGAACCACAATCAGAAAAGGTGACATTAGAATCTCCAAGAAAATCCATAAGTAAATGCACAACTGTGCTCGCCACCTCAGGAAACTTCAGGGCACAAGCATGAATAGCTTGCACCAACATTTGCCTGTACTCTCCACACTTTTCAAGCTCCATGCTCTGCGTCTTCACAACCTCCTTCTTCAGCGTCATCACGACCTCGTCAATATTACGTGGTGTGATGAGATCTAGCGCAATGTCGAGTGTCTTCCGCCGAATATCAAGATTAGGACTTGAAAGGGCACGAAGAACATCCATAACCATCTCCACCACTATCTCTCTATGTGCAGCTTTAAGCTCCGTGATCCTATCAAGAATAATAAGCTTCACGTTATTGTCACTCTGTGACAATAACAGCTGGCAATAGCAATTTCCAGCAGCTCGAATAGCAGTCGGAGCAGAGGACAACGACACCAAAGCACCTGCGCACTCATACGTTACAGCTGCGGATGTAGAAGACAACAACAGAATCACGATCTTAATATACTTCCCTTTCTCCCCCGGGTTCGATCGGCAAACCTTCCTCACAAGCTCCAGGACAACCATCTGAAGAATGTCCCCCCACGAAGACACATTATCCAAATGATTCAATAAATAATTCACCGCCCGGTCTTGCGCGCACGTATACAGCATCAGAAACGCGTTTCTCCGAGCCGAAAGATCCTGTTCACTAGCCAGCAGCTTCTCGATCATTTCCGGCGCATCCACAAGGAGCTGCTCCCCTTGCGGCAAGTTATAGATCGCGGTCATCGCCAAGATCGCATTCCGTCTCACGAACGCATGGCGATGCTCCAAGTTCGTCAATATCGACGGGATCAGAGGTTCAATGAGCTCCGCTTCCTTCAACCTCGCGAGAAACCGCAATGTCACCCCTCGAATGTACTCATTCGGATGTTGCAAGTTGTTGCGGAGGTTCTGGCAGATCAGAATCATTTCCGGCAAGATCTTCCCCTTGGCATCAGTCTTATCAATGATCTCCAAGTAAAGAAGTAAAAGCTTCTGTATCGTGTGATCTTCCGAGGGCAACACGTAGCGAACGATCGTGATAAACAGAGTAGGCAACGTCTCCCCGTTCAGGAGAAGCATCACGGCCTTCTTCATCGCATCCACTTTCAGCTCCGTGTCATGGCCTTCCAGCTGCTCCTTGATCTCGTTTGCGAGAGCCGGCGTCCCTTTGTCGAAATGCACCATCAAGGTGCACGTCTTCTCCATCTCGACCGCTCTTCCCCAGTCTTCTACCTCCCCTTTCCAACTATCTCTTCAACTCGCTATCCCTTTACCTCCTCCCACTCCCTGATTCAAATATACATTCTCTCTACAAATCCATCACAAGCTGCCAATACACACCGCAATGTACAGATTAGATCTGACTCCAAAGTGAGCTCCACATTTGGTCCAATATGGCTCAAAACTAGCTCAAAATGGACGAAATCAAATGGCGATCGAAGCGTGGAGCGTAGMGAATTGGATAGGCGTACCTGGATGCGAAATGTGGCAAAGAAGTGTAGAAGATCGGGCGAGGGAGAGAAGGAGGGAGAGGGTGAGCTTTTGCGAGGAAGAAGAGGAACAATATGGCTCGGTCTAGGGTTGCTAGCGACATCGTGGAAACAGGGCTTTTTAGTCGCACTCCCTCGTCATTGAGTGCCATCAGAAATGAAGAACGAGCCTCGCGAGATCCGCCATCCGATCTGCAGCAGTTCAGCTCTAGCGTCGATCTCAATGAGAACATCGGGAACGTCTGGAGTTCCAAAGTTCTCTGTTGTTTTCCGCATTTGGTCACAACCAGACCCTTTTTTTTAGTTTTTAGAAAAGTGTTAGGATGGCGATCACTTAAAATTTGGGGAAGCATTTTTTAGACCAAAAATTGATGCAATTTCAAGGATTTTTCAATCAAATGCATACACTTTTTCATCCAAATTTGGAAAATTCATCCATATTTTTATAGAGATGAAAATTTTCTAGCAATAAAAGATGACCTATTATTTGGCGAAAAGTAGACATTTACTTTGAAATGGTGCAATTAGGCACCTGATGGTGCCAAAAAAAAAGGTCTAGTCACAACATAAGACTTTAGTAGAGAAAAACTTAGAAAAAAAAAATAGCATTAGGGGTACAGTAGTCACACCTTTATCACGGTTGCAATTCTAAGAGAATGTTTGCACGGCAATTTTCCATGAAGGGTAGTAATACCTTCTGTAAGAAACAAAATTCAAGGTAATCAAAAAAACTGACGAGAGAAAAGAATAGCCAAGGGCGCTCTATTTAGTGTGAAGGTGTAACACCATTTTCTATTGTTTGGAGTAATTCATAGAGAATGGGTTACTTGCAAAGCTACTAGATGGGAACTCCGCCATGCAGAGCCTAAAAAATTGAAAAATACCTTGACAAATTTTTCTTAGAGAATGTTTCTTCACCTGTGGAGGATAAGAAACGGCACTTTGAATTCTCAAAGAATTGGATTCTGCCTGCCACAAATTGCCAATGAAGAAACACCATGTGCACTTCCTTTGAGAATTGCAATTGTGGTGAAGAAGGCGTGATTATCCATGTTGGCAGTTCATGGCAAGCAAAGCTCCGATTCCTCAAGGATTCATTCTTTTCTCCTTTGGAAGTGAAGAAAAATTCTTAAGGAATTTTTCAATTTTGTTAGTTGTGCGTGATTTGTGGAGCTCCCATTTAGCTTTGCAAGTAACGCATTCTCTTAGAATTGTTCCAAACAGCAAAAGGAGTATGGTACCTTCTTCATGCGGAATGGCTTGCCATTAGCTCCTCTTTTCTCTCACCAATTTTTCCTTCATAGAATTTTGCTTTTCGAAGGCGAAGGTGTGATTACCCTTATTGTATAACCATGCAATAGTTTTCCTCATATTGGAAAGATAAGTTTTATTATGCTTTGCTAGATGTCTAGGAGGGACTTATTTAATAAATCAAGAATTGGGGTGGGCTAAGGAGCGCAATGCACTTAGATTTTGGGTCAATTGCTCAAAATTTTAGCCCCTTTTAGACTTTTGGCCGTCCTCAACCACTCATAAATAGAATAAGATTGGAATGAGATTCAATTCTCTTATATATTAAGGCTTAAGGCCAAGAATTTAGGCCAATTCAATAAAATCTAGAAAATTTATCTCACCTCTTTTTTTTCCAGAGTTGCTTTAAATTAACCCCTAAAGTCCCATTGTCCCCTCGAGGGACAAATTGGATTTTGGGCAGGTTCCTGTGACCTTGATTTTTTATGAAACTTTTTGAAACTTTTTTCTAAAGATAGAAAAATTGATTATCTTTGTGGGAATATAATTTTTATTTCAATTGGTGCCCGGTAGCAAAAGTTATACCACAAAAACCCCAGAACTAAACTCGGCGGGCAGCAAACAAAATTTTGCAAAAATTAAAAATTAAATTTTTAAATTTTTTTTTTCTGAAATGACATATTTTTTTCTACATGTGAAGCTTTGATTCATTCTATTTGGACTAGTAATGCAAAAGTTATGGACTATCTGTTTTTTGGGCAATCTAAGCATCTTTTTGAAAAAAAAAACTTATAGGATTCATTTATGAACGTAATTTTCACAATTTTAAAAAAAAATTGTTGGGCAAGGTGAAGTTTACTTTTTGGAACAATCTCACCAATGGAATTATTGTGTTTCAATCCCATCTTAAATTAAACTTATAATAGTAAATTTGAAAAGAGAATTTTAATTTCCAAAAAACACTGCAAACAACCAAACATCTATTTTTTATAGTCTTTGTTTATTTAAAGTGAGTAACTCAATTTAAATACAAAATACCTTGAACAATTTGTTTTGTATTCTCAATGTAATGTTCAATTGTTATTTTATTTGTATTCAAAAATTAATTAAAATATAGTAAATTAACACTAAGTTGCATTGATTACGGACTAGAAATAAAGGGGGAGTGGAATTATATAAAGTCAAACCTTAAGGTTTTTTAGACAAAAAGAGTTGTAGATAATTTTTTATAGATTTGAAAAAGTCTAACAATAGGATCTTATTCATGAATATTTTCCATAACAACATATACAAAATTTTGGACTTCAAGACACCACATAAGTGAGGTCCATGCATGCAAAAAAAAATATTTGGTACTTCATATAAAGTGACCAAAACAGTCCAAAATTGTTTTGTATTTTAAAGTGTTTTAGAAATTTAAAATGCATGAGTAATCATTGAAATTGAAATGCAATGGCAATGAGATTGTTTTTTTAGTTAGGATGATGTAAAGACAACTAAGATAGCTTGTGAACATTAATAAAGTACAATATCCATTTCTACTTCTACTTGGATATGATACATTTCTTGATTATGTACTTGCTTAGGGAATTTAGTCAAATCTCATAATTCTTGAAATTCAATTTTGCACTTAAATTCTATACCTTAAATTGGATTGTTTGATTTATTAGTTTAATACGTTGAGATCTAAAAAACCATGAGACGTCCAAAGGCATTATTGGTATCGTCGGAAAGCTCTTTGTGAAGAAGGATGCATGAACTTTCTTTTGTGGCTTTTGGACCTATGCTATGAAAATTATGAATTTTTAAAAATTAAAAATTGAAATAAATTAACTTTTGTTTTAGTAAAAAGAAACTTTCACATTGCATGTCCAAATACTACAAACAAAGCCCTTGCACTCTTTTGTGCATAAAGCTTTCTATTTGTTCTAAGAACGCAACCTCTTGCACTACAATGTGAAAGTTATTGAATTTCATAGTTTTGGTGAATTAAAAATTAGAAAATTGTATTTATTTTTATTTTTATTGTGACAATGGCACAAGGCACACTTGTGATAATTATGGCAACACATTTTGTAATTACATCTCATTCATTTCAAAAAAAAAATTTAAGTTTGTGGAAAAAAACTAAAAATGCATTAAATTTAAATAATATATGTATATGAATAATAGTATTTAGGCTTTCAAAGAGACGTTGAATTTTTGTAATCTCCAATAAATTATAAATCTATGTTGTAAGTGATCATTTTGTAGTATACATATGAAAATTGGTTGTCTATTTTAATTGGTGATGAAAATTTACACAGACGTGTATGAGTGTTGGGTAGAAATCATCATGTATATTTGTTCAATAATCCAAATCATCAAAAAATATATAATCATAAGGAATTCTTACATTGAATGCAAACTCTGTCATAAATTTTTCATTTTTCATGTTTTCATCTATATTTTTTTCATTTATTGTTGCTAGGCCTAATGAAATTCAAACATCTTCTCAATAAAACTTGTTTGACCTCTTTTATTGCATTGTAGTAGACTACATTTTAGTCTAGCATATATATTGAATAAAAGGTATTCAATGTTGCATCAAATTTGAACTTACAGTTCAATATGAAAATAATTTTTTTATGTGTATGCATTTTTAACATGATGATTCATCAATTATGAAATTATAGTCATTTACAATTGCTAGTGAATGTATATGATTTCATCAAGTATGCTACTTCTAATTTCAAAAAGAAAATTCAAGATACRGCTTCATAATTCCTATTGGACTAAGTTCTAGATCCTTGAACTTTGTATTACTTAAAACCTCTAAGCTAGATTTGAAATAGTATAATTACTGATTAAGTATGTATTATTGGATGTGAGTGATTTTATCAGTAAGACAATAACTATAAGATGTATTTAAATACACCTAAGCTCATTGTAAGAATTCAACTCAATAATATTTGGATGATTAAAAGTGATTAAATTAAAAACAAATCCTTGTAATTTGTATTTAAGAAAGTTGTAAAGTTTTAACTTGTATTAATGATTCTAAACAATAAATTTCATTGTTTAGAATCATTAAAAATTACTTTATACAACTATACAAAATTTCAATTATTTTTTATGGTATTTTTTATATAATTTAATAGGTTTACTTATAAAAAGTTGTAACAAATTTTTATTTATTTATTTTTGTTTTCCATCTTTCTAAGCAAAACGTTCAAATTGTCCTTAACAACTTTGATTTGAATCCAAGTCAAAAAGTGCTATAAAATCCATATATATCTACTTGTTTAGTCTTATTCAAAATACCCAAGCCTATAAGGCTTAAATGAGTTCATCAAACCTTATACATATGAGGTCTTCAAGTTAGCTAGAAATGGGTAATCTCCCATTTGTAGCAAGAAATGTAAGTTATTGCAAAACTTTCAATTTTAGAACATTTTCTTCATAAATTCCAAATGCATAGGAGCTTTAAAATGACTTAAAGTACGTGTAATTGAAAGAAAGATAAAATTATCTATAAATCTTGAAAATTTTCTCTGAAAACAAAACAAAAACTCCTTCCAAAAATTGCAACTGAAAAATCAAGGTATAACCAAATTTGACTTGTCCTTCCATGAGGACTCAAACAATCTGACAAAGTGATGCAACCCCTTGTATTATCCAAAAATCTGGAATAGTCAATGGATCAATTTGGAGGCTTAAGTTCAATATATAATTGGATGATGCTCCAGTTGTTGTGAGAACTCCTGCTCTAACATGAGTTTTATAAAGTGGACATTGAAACTCATCCTTYGGTGGTRCATAGTTAATSGTTGGTACAAAATGAATAATTGGAAGCTTAGAAGTCATTTCACCTAGCAAAATCAATACACTTTGATGATTATTTAGATTTTTTGTATATCAAATTTAAAATACATGTAATACAAGAATCAAATAAACCTTTGGTGTGAAAATATCATTAAAAATGAAACCTGGCAATGCGGTTGCTAAGAAATGTTCTATGCGATTCCAACGAGCTCCATCAAGAAAAAGACCTGTTATATATATTCCATTATCTGGTGCTTTTTCTACTTCATTTTCATCATCAATTCGTAATACTGAAAAACTAAAATTTAAAGTATCAATAGGTATTTGATACTTTCGAGCATGAGTTTGTAAAGCTCCCGTCATAAATCCCTGTTATTTTAATTAGATTATTTAATAAAAATCCACCATCAACTCTCCATCAAATTTTTTCCAAAGCATACATTATGTGTAGATAGATTGAGTTTTTTTAGAAAATATAAAAATATCCATAGACAATATTTGTAAATTTTGTTAATAAATGTTTCATTCTTATCAATAARATAAATTTAGAAAATCATKAATCATTTGAAATATAAAATWTTCATGAAATTTATAATTCTATTAGAGTTTTAACTAGAATATGTGGATGRATAAAAAATTATTCATTCTTTTAGCATTTTTATTTATAAATGTAATTTATATGATGTGAATTCTATTAAAGTTTACTTATTTATACTCATCCAAATGAAACGATAAAATAATAAACTCAAAGTGCCTAAATGCCTACAGTATTATATTTTGTTGTCAACAAAACTTTGAGGATAAATTAAACTTATTAATTTCTTGCTTTTAACAAAAATAATGCATAAGATTTCAAGTCTATTTTTAGCATTCCTAAACCAATTCAAAATAAAACATTCACAATGCTTATATTTGAGATTTTGTAAAAGGATATCCATTATAAAATTTGATTTTCTAGTAATTAAAGCTCTTAAAAATGAGCCTCAATTGGATCATAAAAGTGCCTTAAATTACTCATAAGACATCTTCTATCTAAGTCATCGGTAACCCTTCCTCCATAATTAATTTCACCTATTGATTATTATTTTTCATTTTAAACAACAATAAATGCATGACAACACAATGAAATTTTAATCTTTGTACACAAAATTTCAAACTATCACTACAAGTGAAAAGGGGGGTTTAAGTATAGTCCTAGAGACAAGATTTTAAGTAATGACCTTTTCARAGATTTTTAGTAAGAAATTYGTGTCTTTCTAGTAATATTTTACTTGAAAGACACAAATTTCTTACTGAAAATCTCCTAAAAAGGTCATTACTTAAAATTTTGTCTCTAGGACTAYACTTAAAACACCCYTTTATCTTGTAGTGATATATTCTATTTTWAATTTTWAATTTTTTTATTACATCATTTTAAAAATTAGATAATTTTTTTTGTATTTATATCAATGCATTTATAGCTATTCATTTTATAGAAAYTGAATCAAACATCCAACTTTTTCAAAGATAATTCAAGTCAGTAGTTAACATATTTTCAACCTGTTACATATAATAATGCCGGCCAAGGAATATCTTCTTGTTCTTCTAAAAACATGAAAAGTGTAGAAAGAGCAACTTCTAAGTCACTATTRTTAAAATCATACTTCACATTCCATCCTAAAGGTCCAAATTTTCTTCGTTCTTGTATTACTGAATTAATATTCAATCATAATTCAATTAGTCAAATTCATATAAGAAAAATGATATCATGGTTATTATAATATAATTATGAAATGTAATATGTAATAAAAATGTAATATTTAGTATAAAATATGATTCATTTTTGTATGTATGACAAAAAAAAACATGTTTGAAGCTAAAATATATGTAAAAGATTAAAATAGAATATTCAATTTTTAAAATTTTGATATAATTAAAATATCAATATATAAAGATGAATATTAAAAAATAAAATAATGATATATATATTAACAAATTCCAAAAAATAAGTCCAAATTTTGAGAAAGTTATAAAGCTTGATTTGACAAATAATAGAATATTTAATTTTTCATCAGTGGAGCTTAAATTATGTTTTTATCAAATGACTCTAAAATTCATAAATTAATTCAAACTTTAKTTTAACTGAAATTATTTAATTAATCTAAATCATATAAACTTATAACCTACAGCGAATAGGGGTATTAAGGCGATCCATACTAGTTGATCGACATTTCACACTATATAAAAATCTACCTTTGTTGTACATCAACAATTACCTAATTGCCGGGGGGGCTATACATCATGTTTCAAACATCTACAATTTTCTACAAAAAGTCCCTTTAATTGTTTGGTCCCCTTAATACCCCTATTCAATGTAGTTGTTTGCTAGTTGACATTACTTTCAATAATTTGCTCTAATAGTAATGGTTTTGGATACTAGACATATAAACTTCATGAAAAATTAGTTTAACCTAAACATGTTATGCTTAACGTTTTGATTTTAACATTCTTCATCTCAATTATGTGTTGTGATATTTGACAAAAACATAGTTATTAGGATCTTAAATCAATAATATAGGCATAGTCATAATATATATTTTTATCAACCACTAAATCATCAAGTAAATATTAATTTCATACTAAGTTCATAGTAAATAAAAAGATAATTGCAGCTACCTGCATGGAAGAAAGAAATACAAAACATTAATTTCTTCCAAGGTGTTAATTTTGTGCAACTTTCAAGATATTCYGGAGCTAAATTGGCATATGTATTCAACAAATTAGCCCTTACACCTTTGGGAGGCTCATTTGTAAGTTTTATTCCATTCTGCATATGAAAACAAGAGTTTCATGTAATGACATATAATGTTGAAAATATATATTAATTTGGTGTTTTTGTAGGAATGATTATGAAATAAATTCATCATTGTAATACCATATATACAATAGAATATGATTTTTAGTAAACTTATATTATTTCAAGAGCTCTCAATATAATATATAAAAATTCACTAATAATGAAAAAAAAATCTATAACATACCGTATGGTGATATCAAAGACTTCAATTTTTTTAATTTTTTAAATGTTTTAGTTAATTGTATATAAGTAGTAATATGCATGGGTTCATTCTAAGTTTGTGTTTATGAAAGATGTGGTACTAGCATTATTAGTTTTACCGCAAAAATATATATGACTTAAAATGTGAATGCCATATTGAGGAACACTTTTTTCTAAGCTACTTTTTTAACCCCTAAATGAMCTTAGTTGCAGAAAATCATATTGTAAATGCCACTTGGTGGTCTCGTGGTCCTTCAAAGATTGATATTTGACTAGTAGGAAATTTAGTTTTTTTGTTGATTTGGTTGCGTTGATCCGGTCACTTTTTGACAAAAATATGTTGAAATCAACAGAATTCTATCAAAAAGTGACCGGATCAATGCGACAAAATCAACAAAAAAACTGAATTTTCTACTAGTGGCAATTCTAAGTGCAAATGGACCTTGATTTAATCAAAATGAGCAAAATATAAACCTGAAGTACAGATACTGGAAATTTGGGCGACGGCAATGAAGTTAGCCATAATCGAAACTCATTGTGGATTTCAAAACGATCCGGTACGAATCGTTCAATGATACGTTCCATTGGCACCATCCACGAACTTGCAAGATGACAATTTTGAAGACAAACCCAATCTCCGTTTTTTTTGGACTTTGATATTAATGTTTCGGCTATAGGGCCTTGACCTTGGCCTAATGATATCATGTGAAGGCGTTCACCCGCACGTCGATCTAACTTTTCACCAAATCGTTGAAGCATACCCGATGGGTCCGCTCCCACCGAGAGAATGAAGATAACCGGAGTTACATTTGATGTGTCTTGAAAGACCTCATCGAGAAGCAAGGGCTTTGATCCAATAAATTGCTTCCCAAGTTGTTTGCTTAAAAACACCTCACATGTAAACAAAAGTTTTTCTTCGCGTATGACTTTAAGTATCACCACCCATTGGAATAAACTTAATTGGGTGAGCCACTTTCCGGGAAGCTTTTCCGTGTGAGGATCCGAATTTAGAAAGATGTGTTTCCAAGCCTCTGGATCTTGAGCTATGCCCTGCACAATTACATATAACATTTATAAGAATTCAAAATGATGAATTAAAGGTTTGTGGGTTAAAAAAGAATTAAAACTAGATGATTTGAATTCAAAATTTTGATTTTATTAAGAAAACTGAATTAATTGTATTTTGGTTTTAAAATTCTAAGAAAATCATTATATCCATACGTTGTTTTTGACATGCTTTTATAAGTATACATTACATGAGATTTGAGTGCATTAGGAGATTGTTTCAAAGTTGTTCCCCTAGCAATTCCCCTTGTTGTCTAGAAATTGCAAAGCAGTAATTGCTGCCAGAACTTTTTAAATTAAAAAAACTTAATTAGTTAATTTTTTTTCAAATTCTTTTTGGAAAGTATTAAAAAACTCCAAAAAATGATTTTTCAAAAAATAACTTTTTCCAAAAAAACATTTAAAAATTAATTAATTACTATTATCTCATGTGGTCTTCCCTCCACGTCAAATTGTTGATGTGGCAAGTTTTCACAGCTCATGAATTCAAGGTAACTTGCGGGCTTCCGTTGCCCTCAAATCTAATGTAATGAATTTTAATTTTTTGGAAAAAAATTGAAATACCAATTTAACAAACTTCAAACATTTGGTGGAAATATCAAATTGTAATGTGTGTCCAATAGCAATGCATTTAAAGATAGATTGCATTCCAAAATAAAAACAAATTTTTTATTCTATAAATATTTTCACAAATAGGTGAATGTTGCAATTTTGGTGTTTTTACCTGATTTTTTTTGCTTGTTTTACACGCTCACTAATTACACCCGATGTGATTTTGGATGTTTCCAATGTATTTATAAGGACTTCATTATCCAAAATATTTCCTTCGCTTTCTTTCAACATTTTCAATATCTTATTTTCAAGGTCTTTTAGTTGTTTTTTATCGCTACTTATAGAAATTACAAGCCTATCATTTTGTTCTTCCAAGTCTGATCTTTCTTTCCTCACAACGTCACCCAATAGTTGGTCTTCCAAACCTTTCATTGTAACAATAAAATTCACAAGGGTGACTTTAATACAAACATCGGGCATGTAATGAGGATTGGATAAATTTGTAGTCATATATAGTTTAAAATTCGGATCATAATCCACATCAGTATCTCCCATACGTATGAGCCATCGTCCTTTCTTAAAAAACACCTATATTCAAGTTCAAATAAAAAAATTGACATGTCATTTTATTTGTTCAAWTTTATTATATATAAAATATTTTGATGCATTCATATTAAAATAAATGGTTGATAGGAATATTGCATACTACAAAAACTTAGATCAATTTTGATGTCACAATCTCTTACTTTACATTGTTCATTTAATTTTGAGATTTCCACTATTAAATGCATCTTGAATTTTAGGTGAAATATTCATTTTTGAAACTCATGTCTATCCAAAGTGTATAAAATCATTGATTTCATCTTAGATTCTTAGATGGTCAAAATCTCTTGTTTTCTTAATTCAAAGCAAATGCACTATAGGGGGTACCATTTTTTTGACAATTTTTTTGCAAAACTAGTGCATTTTGTGTACATTGTGCATTTTGTCAAAAACACTAACTTTAAATTATCTTCTAAAAATATATAACATTAGTACAATAAAAATGAATTGATTCGTGTGTGCACTTAAACTATATCTTAACTATAAAGTAAAATTCAAGCTTGTCAAATTTGATTTAGCAAATTTTGAAAGTCAATAATATCCTCCTATGCAAAATTTTGCTTTCAAGTACACACAAATGTACATGAACCCAAAATCAAAAAAGATAGGCAATTAAAATAAAYTGCAAATAGATAACAATTTAATACAATACCTACAAAGTATCAAAGTTTATATTTTGAGAAATTATACATGTATTGTACATGTTTAAACAAAATTAAAGTTATAGCTTCAAATTTCAACAACACTCTTTTCCTTCAAATTTGTTGAGTGCTTATGCATTGTGATAAACTTTCTTATGGATTTCAATGTATTTGTGTAAATACAATCATAGCTTTATGAAATTTTTATGATATTAACATGAGATCAACATTCTCAAAACACCTATAGTTAATTTTAGGGTTAGAGCACTTAACTATTTATATTCAAGATTTTTTGAAAATCTCAAATTTGCTCATTTACTGCATTGGGACACAAGAAAAAGTTGACTCTATTGTGTTTTTGTGCTTTCACTAGATGCTTTTTTGAGGCAAGGGGAGGGCCATTTCAAGTCTCTTTCTAATGCAGTTGGAAAATGCTTCTCTATTGTCAAGGTTATAAATTAAAAAATTAAAAATTTCTTCTAAAATTTAAAAAGATTAAATTAATTAATTTTTAAATAGTTATTTTTTTTAAAATGACATGGCCAAAGTTTGGCCAAATCATAGCGCTATTGTGGCAATGTTTTTGTATAATTTGTGCATTCCCGGATTAATGGGAACTCGTAGAGCTTTCTTCACCAGCACACCCCCCCCAAATCCCGTCTATTGATAAGACCATATTTTTACTCTTTGAAGAAAAAATTSTATGCCATATGCAAATTTTTGGATGCAATTGATATCAAAATTATTTTTGAGGGTCAAAAATTTTCAAAATACATTAATTGTCCAATTTTTTTGAAAACCAAGCATGAATAATGAATTAGTGCATAAACACTACTTCATTTGCCTTGAGTGCATTTGGAAAATGGTTGCTTTGTWYTGAGCAATTGCYTTTCAATTTGAATCATGTGTAATTGTAAGGGATAGAATGCAAAACTTATATGAACTCAAWTTTGTCACTTTCAAATCTTCAATGACATTTACTAAAAGAAAAGATGCAATAAATGCTATTTGAAAATTACTTATCCAATTGAAACTAAGGATAATCTATACCTTTTAACATCAACATACAAAGC
>VACF01000347.1:0-73870 GCA_006891605.1 Pleurozium schreberi | reverse complement strand
ATGTCTTTTGTAATAAGATTCTGAAAAAATATGCAATCCTTCCAAACTTTACTTTTGTGTATGGAAAAAATTCCACATTTCCAAACTTGCACTCCAAATGTTTTAAGTGGTTGGAAATGAGTCAGCTACCTTACGCTATCCAGTCATTGGTCAAAATTATTTCAAGAGGGTTGAATCCCTTTTCTTGTGAACCTCAAGAATATCCTAATTAGCTTAATTAATTGAAGATTCTTAAATAGGCCATAAAAAATTCATGGATCATGTTGTGATTACAATTGTTGCGATTATGAATTACAACTTTCACAATGCTTGCTTTGTCTTTTTAAAGTAGAGAAGACAATCCCAGCTTTGGTAAAGAATCATTCATGCTTGATAACCATGCTTAGCTTTGAAATTTGATACCCATTACTAAGTGAAGTTCCATCATGTTTGGTGATCAAAATAAATTTTGGTTCTTCCAACTAAAAATTTTCAACATTGCTACACCAATTTCTTCATAACTCACCACCCTATGTTTGTTAACTACATGAGGGGATGCAAGCCCAGTAGAAGGAAAATTGAACACCTTAGGGCCCATGAGTTCAAGAGTCAATTACTTCATCTCTTGTATTACATCATGTGCACCACATCAATTTAAGAGTCAATGAATGAATTTTGTTGACATTCTCGTGACACTCTTGTTTTCAATCTCATTTTTCATATGTACACATTGTCATCAATGTTGCACGTCATTTGAAAATTGGGGACCACCTCGATGCCGGGCTCAATTTCCACCTATTGAGTATTCTCAACAATTATAAGAGCATCTGTGATATGGAAAATTTGACCCGCAAAATGTCTCATGACGCGCTCCACATATCTATTTGTTGATTCCTTGTCCCAAGTCCCTACTGTGAGGTGGAATATCCAAGAAACAATATGTAGACTACTATTCATGCAATCAAGGCTACCATTCATGCTACAATTATTGCTTATTCAATGAGTTCAGTTCGAATGGTGAGATCTCAACAATGAATCCCAAACTGTTGGAGGGCACAGAAAGGGTGATGAGCAACACAGGAGGATTCAGTGCCAATCTCATAGTTTGGCGGCCTTGGCTCTTTTGTTCAATTGGTGAGCAAATGGTGTGGTAGAAAAAATAAGCTGGCCGAGCTATTTGCATTCCAACCAACTCTTCTATGTCATAGTGTCATAATACTTTACTCACGACAAAGGACAAGGGACTCACAATTATAAAATGACCTTACACGAAGGAAAGTATTATTTAAATGGGCTTGATTTCTTGTGATTGAGTCTAAAGCATTGCTTTGTATGACTACCATTGGTGAGTGAGTCCTCTTCCTTTGGTCTAGACCAGGGTTTTTTTTCATTTTTTTACAAAGTGCCACAGTGGTGATATTAAATGTTATAGTGGTGCTCCAAATTACAACATTCATCCACATACTAGATGTATAGTATGGTTTTCATCCACAGTCTGGAGATTTCATCTAACTTTAAAAAAAATTCAAAGTTGTGTGGTGATTGCATCCAAGTTTTTTTGACATTATTTTTGACATTTTTTAGCCAAATTATTTTTTCTAATGCAATCTAGCACCAAAAAGCCAAAACAGAAAAGCCCTGGTCAAGACCGCGTAAGCAAAAGCTAGCCAAAGGAAATTGAAGGAAACAAAAGCCAATCGCCAACATTAATTTACCCTTGAAGGACGGACCGGTGGCCGTGAAAATCATGCATTTTGATACCGTGTGACATCATCTACTTTGAAATATAAAGCTAAATATATTCATTGGAAGTCAAAGTACTAGAAAAGATCTCCCCTTTTCACCCCTAATACCGATGATGAATGATTGCATTTTTGTCCTACAAGGAAAGATCCTTTGCCATTCATCGGACGCAAAACATCCTCGGAGTAGTTTAAAGGTCAATCAGCGGGAATCCATTTGGGTGATGGTRTCCAGCTGCGGCGGAATCTTGGTGTACTCAAAACTCTGCATCCTCTCCTTGGGCGGCCACGGAGACACGGTGGGGTTGCGGCTCAGCTTGGCATCCAAAGGCAAGTCCCCGCCCTCCCGACGCTCCAAGCACTCTTCCCTCAGCAACTGCAACAYGAGCTCCTCAGTGTCCACGCCCCAGCTCACCCCCTTCACCCGTTGCTTGGACCTGCCATGGACCCCAACAAAAAATTGAAATTGACATGCAATTCGTTTTCTTCTCCTTGGAATAGAGAAATGCCCAGATCTGACATTCACAAAACCACTCCCATGAAATCGACCGCTCATTTCATGGGAGGATTCTGCTGCGCAATCAGCCGTAATGCCCAATTATCCAGGCAAACCTGTGTAATCGAGCATTATGGATTCTTCATCCAATTTTATTATACTCCGTACTATCCTGCATATTTCATCCAACTTTGATTTCCCTGCTTGTGATTAACGTCGGGAAATGTCCCTTGTCGTCGGGCATTGTGCGATATAAAGTGCCACCTCGTTGGGCTCCGCCCTCCTCGTTGACCCTTTATATCGCGAAATGCCCTCCTCCGCCCTATACTTAAATGAGTGACAGTCAAGACACAGTTTCAGTAACTCATTAACTATCGTAATTGGACACTGGAGTTGGGAATCACTGAGCATTCTTCTACTTCCACAGCTTCTATYGATGCATTACTCGGTTATGAATGACAAGATAACAAGTAATTTCAATAAAATTTCATATTTAAAGTGTGAAAACATTGACATTCAAATGCACAATGCTCTACAAACTAGGATTGGTGGATACTTCAGGCATAATTAATACTAATGGTGCCACTTTTCATGTAATTTTGTCATTAACATAAGTTTTTGATAGAATCAAGATGGCTCGAGTGACTTAGATTCTTGGAGGTAAGAAGGACAGACTTCCATGAACAAAAATTGGCCAAACTTTGCATCAATGACAAAAGATTTTTTGGAATTCTATAGTGAAAATGTGCAATATTTGCGAAGAGAGAATTAGAGTTGTTGTTTGACAATATTTTAGGGAGAGGCTCTTGAAAAGCAAAGGACGCGACTTTGTAGGCTCTCGAAAATGATTTTTAGCATTGAACTTGAACTTTTGGGTTGCTTTTAGTTTGAAAACAAGACAAACCAACTCCTAAAATGTCTGTTTTTTCTTGCACACATAACAGTGTAAAACATCATAAAACTTGACAAAAGCAGCTAGTTTCGATTCTACAAAACTTGAAACTTGTTAGATCAAATAGACTCTAAGGAATGATTGTTACAACTTTCATGGAGAATTCTAGTAACACTTCATTCACTGCCAAAAAAATAAAAAATAAAACGTCTCAACAAACTTACAAACCTGCAACCCATGAATAATCTGAACACAAATCGGTCCAATGCATGGATGTATTCATCGCCAATGTGCATCCGCTTTGTTTGCTTGAGCTCCAACTCCGCTGCAGCATGGCAACGTTGCAAGTACGCGCCAAGAGTTTCCCCGCGGATCCTTGGAACACAAGTTTCCAACCATTGTGTGATTTTCTGCTCTCGGAACTGCTTGCGATGGTTGCCGGGGATGGTGCGGAGGATTGCATGGTTGTCCCAGTCGGGGTTGTCGGCGCAGTGGCGGACGTCTCTCTCGCGGTACACCATGACGTCGGAGCCTTGGTGAATGGGAACGTCCCAGTTGCAGCAGTGCTCGGAATTCGCCACATTGTGGTACTGCCGACTTGGATTTGCGGTTGCCGTCTTGCAACCATCTTTAGCCATGATTGCAACAATTCTTTAATTGGCGTTGAATCGTGTATCAATCTTGACGCTTGGGATCTTGGCTTTGAAACCAGCACAAGGAGATTATTACCTTTCGTTCCTGCATTGCTACTTCACATTTACGCTTGAATTCCCATCAACTCCGACGAGGAAATTCAGTGGCACAAAATTTCCCTGTTTGCCATTTTCACCCGGTCCCCCTATTCTTAGTGCAAGATCACCTGAAAATGTTGAGGGCTCTCCTAAGGTTTGGCGTTTACATAAGACCAAATGTGTAAACTCATTGGACATAGTGATTCAAACCACCAGTTCCAACACCCCTGCTAAAAAATACCACATGGAATTAATCAAACTCATGTACTAACATTGCAAAGCCACTTTGCTATTTAAGGCACACCGATTGTAAGGTACGTATACCCCAAATCATCCTCTTCCCAGTTGCATCCCCTATCCCCTATTTAAATAACAACGTTAGCCCTCAAGTCTTTGACACGAGTGTCGGTACAGGACGCAATTGGGAAGGATCAATTTTGGACATTAAAGAAGTCAAATTCGCTGAACATGTTGAACAATAAGTCAACGTTGGATCAATTGCCATACGGCCCCTCACATGATCCTCACTACACCACTCAAAACAATAATACTCCGCAATGAACCAATGAACAAGAATCTCCTAATGAACCAGTGTCTCRAAACACTAACCAACCCATCGATCTCTCTTCCTACAAAAAATAAGAATGAAAACATATGAGACAAAAGGAACGGAACCAGAGCTAGCCTGGTAACCAATATGGCCGAAGTATACACTCATTGACAAAAAGAATTCGGTATGTGCAGAAGAAGAAACGGGAAGTGATCATAGCTCCCGCTCGACAGCAAAAAAAAACGGTGTGTCCCCGCCTTCTGCAACTTGAAGGTTGGCTTTTGGAGAACATGCCGTATAGAAAGCTCGAGACCGTATGTAAAGCTCCTCCGATGGCGCCCAGGAAGTCACTGCTCATTGCTCTCCATTCTCTCCATCCCCAGATCTCAATAAATAGGTATCCTCAAAGTCCTCCAGTTTAGGGCTTTCAACAAAATGGCTGAATATCCAATTCATCAAGCGCAGAAGAAAAAWGAGCTCTCCCTTTCTCCCTTGGAAGACACAGACTCCTCGAARTCCTCCAAAAATTTCCCATCTTGACGAATTGTGGRAMATAGCCAAATCAAAGTCYGCTCTGTCYCTGYAGCACTGCCTTGTTTCTCAAGTAMGGCAGCTCCACAAAATTCCTCAGGGTAACTTCTGTGGATGCAAAGCCTCCTCCSCTTTGGTCCARARTCAACAACAGKGAAACGGAGAAGTTTGCATGGAGAATGCWCTCGAGCTTGTCACCGAACCCTCCGTTTTTGGTGCCAAGAGAATAGGGGTGAAGTTTAGAATCCAGTAAGTTTGTTGAAACATGCYGCGACTCTCCYCAAGTAAARCCTCCAGCTGCTGCTTGCTGAAAATTCTCGTGAACCTAAGCAGTGGACGATCGGAGGAGATTGGGGTCATGAGCTTCCACAGACGCTGCCATGTTCGGAGACGAGCAATTCGTGKTGCAACGATGCGCCCCAAGCAAAACGTGGTGCTCTCGAGCGGCCAAGAAGGAGTGGTACGCATCGAGCATGCTCTTGTACAGCGTCTCCGAGTGTTGTAGTGTGTACAAGCCACATCCGTCGTCGTCCACGGCGTCGGACGTCTTGACGAGCAGCGTCTTGGGCTTGAAGGCCGTGATGGCGATGGCCAGGTCGTTGGGGAACAGGCAGCGCCACCAGAAGATGTGCAGCAGCGTGAACACGAAGAGCGCGAACACTGTGGCGGAGGAGATGAGCGAGAGGGAGACTGCGAGCGCCCGCGACACCCAGGAGGTCGCGACGTGACAGTAGTGGAGAGAGGCGATGGCGGCGGCTGTCATGGGAAACGTGTATGCCCACCATGTGATTGAAAATCTGCATGAGGTCCCCGAAAAATCCAAATGAGAACACAACTCCTAAAGTAACAATTGCACTTCCATCCATTTGCCAGCTACATTGATTGCTCGGTGCTACAAGGAACAAGGGACAAGAGACAAAGCTAGTTGCCTCTCATAGATTAGATTTTTGGTTTAAAATCTRCCATCCCCTCAAAAACCCACATTCACAACATGAGAACACACTCCTAACAATTGCACTCCGTCACCTGGTTCAGCTACGTTGATTGGACAAGGGACATGGCCTCTCTTAGCGTAGCTGCTTGTTCAAAATTCCAGATTTGTGGAAATCTAACTATTGCTTTTCCAATGCTCTTACAACAGACATAACATTATTCGACAATGAGTTACAATAGGGTGTCTTTGGGAGTTGTTAACGGTTGTAATTAGTTTGTTGATCTGACAGGAACACCATAATACAATACTAGGTATCGACAACGGTAATGTTCCTTGGAGTAACGAAAGAGAGGAGGTTCGATAGACATTTTCGACAGTGAATGYGAAGACGTTTGAGTAGGCCCTTACTCAAGGTTACTCAAGGTTATGGACTAGATAATGTGAAAGTAGTGCTAATTAATGAGAAATAACATGTTGAGCCACAGGAGTGGCAAGGGATGTTATATCCATAACAAGACTCTACTTTCATCTTACGGACATAATCTCCATGGTTGGATCATGTTCAATCATGCTCAATCAAGGGTCCAAAAAGGAAGGACGCCGTAGAAACGTAACACATTACCATTGACTGGACAGCTGAGCGCTATGTTTCTGAAAGTCTAATTTCATTTCAAAATTTCACAGCATTAGAGACAAAGGAGGGAGAGAGAGGGATGACAGGATGCTGAGCATTATATATCTGAAACATTCTAATTTCAATAAAAATATTGATCAATTCACAGAGTTGGTGGCAAAGGAAGGAGAGACAGAGATGACCGGGTGTCTGAGCTCGAACACGTACTTGAATCCCCGGAAGAAGTTGATACGCACAGTGAGCGACAAGTACAAGAACAACGACACGAAGAACACGAGCCTCGACACATAGTCGAACTCCCCGACGATCTGCATCCACGCCACGCTCGCGGCGCTCGGCGCTGCCACAAACAAGAAGAACACGGGATGCAACTCGCTCGGCAAGGTCTCATTCGTGGGCAGTCTCTGGTACAAGGTCACGAACAGCACCAGGTAATGCGCCAGCCCCACCGCCCAAAAGAAGAGCGCGGATTCCTTCCACCCCACCAAAGCCGCTAGCGTCGACCCCACGAAGTTCCCTGCCACCGACATGTGGGTTGATGGGTTCGCCACTTTCGACAAACGACGCTGACCACCGGACAGCCATTGTCCGTAAATCTTGAGCTCCAGGAGGAAGATGGGAACCATGAAGCAACACCAGATGGCGGGGTGGAGAGTGGTGGCAATCCGAGGGGGGACACCGATCGCGAAAAACATGGCTGCGACCCAGGGTGCGAAGAAGAAGTTTACGCGCACGGGGTGGTGGTATTCGCGGCGAACGGCCTCGAAGTAGTAATGCACCTGTTGGGAGTCCGGCTTGGTCAGTTCGACACTCAAAATTTGATAATATTCCCCTTGTCTACACAATGACATTCTACACTTGTTACAATATCATAGAATGTAGCACACTTGTCACACTCAAACTATGTGACAGTGAAGAAATAGGGACACTTGTTTCACTACCATAGACTGTGCCACACTAGTCACACATTCCAACCATGTGGCAGTGAAAAAATTGGGACCCCAGGTGGTAAGATTGAAGAGCTCTGATTGTTGTAATGTAAAGCTTCCATTCACCTAACGAGTGAACTTTGAACCTTTCACAACAACAATCTAGAACCTTGTGTCATCCAATATTTTGCACATTTATTCTGTGTTGAGCTAAAAATCCATTGCCAAAAAATAAATGTTGATAGATTCTGTGATTACAAACTTAACACGAATCAAAATTCGCCTGTATGGTCAATGGAGCGTCTAACGCACTGTATGGCTCATGGAGCCTCTACTTTCGTCTTTTCTACGATGAAATTCGCTTGCATTTGCGCCCACCTGACCAACGAACAAGCCAACAAAAAGAAGAAGCAAGAGTATTGCACCTTGAGCAAAACCACCATCCCATACAAAAGCAAGCACACACGCACCTGCATTGAACTCGCAAAGCTCCTTCAGCTAAGCTTACCGCAAGAATCAGCTGCCTGAATTTGGCGCGCAGTCACTACAGTAGTACAAATTAATACGCTGCATTGTCTTCTGTGTCACAGCTGCAGCCGCTTGTGACTCGACAAGGAAATCGCGGAGTGATTGCGAGACAGAGCACGGATCATGGTCGACTGCAGGAATTGTAGACAGCAACAGCGTCCTGGAAGCTTGCCAGCAACTGGTGAGATTGAGTTGCATTCCCACAAGCCCCAAAAATCAGGCCAGAAAGTTCAAGGCTTTGGTATTGGACGTAAGTTAAGTTACGTTACAAGCGCGGCGCTGATGAATTACCAGGTTGGACTTCCACGTCGGATTGAGTAGGGGTTTGTGCCTTGTGTCTTGTGGTGAGTTGGCGTGGGTGTACACGGAAGCATGCCGTGGCACGCGGAGAAAATCTTATTGTGCAACGATGACTGGTTCCTTGTAAAGTAGGAGGCTCGAATTGCAAGCGGGCATTTTGAACCGACGCTACACAATCGTCTAAGGTGAGTACACCCAAAAGCGCCACAGATTGGTCCTGCATCTTCTTTACTATTATTAGGCTATTCAGAATTTCATAATATCTTGTGGGAAAGTGAAACGAGGTTCCAATGCATTAACCCTTTAAGGTCGGGGCATTTAAAAAGTGGATGTGCCTTTGATTGCTCTACACTAAATAGTGAAATTAGGTTCCCCTTCACTAATTTATCGACATGCCACACTATTTAAATATTTATTGTTACTTTACAAGAATGCACTACTTTTGAATTAGTTATTGATGTAATTGGGGCTCATGAACCTCCATGTGTACAAATGGAAGTATTTATAGAAATATTTGTTGACTTTGATGACTTCTGAAGTAACTTTTTTGGGGTAAGGCAACTTAATTGTAAAGGCAACCTAATTTCACTATTCAGTGTAGTGTATCTAGAGCGAACTTCCATGTAGCACGTTGGGATCTGAACTTGATTTTTGAGTTTTCAATTGTCAGAGTTGTCTCAATGTCAGTACTATTGATAATGTGTGAATACGGAGGAACTACATTTAAGGAACAACTGCTTCTTTTTGTCAAACTAACAACAACCAAAAGTTCAAGTCCATTGTGATTGAAAATTAGGTTTTTGGAAATTAGAAAGTTGCCTCATTTGCTTTTTTTATGAGCTTCTCCTGAAAATTTTGGTGGACAACAATTTCAATTCTCTTTTTCCAAACATTGCTCACTTCCATGTAAAATTTTGAAATTTCTTTTGTCTTTTCTGCAAACTTTCATCAATTTTTGTACAAGGAAATCCACTGTATTCTCTGATCTTGTTCAAGAAGTACATATTTTGAGCAGCTACCTTGCACTCAACCTCGTGAATTCATTAGTTGCCGAAAGATTCCCTTGCAAGTCAACAAATGATTGTGTAATATGAATCCTTTTGATTAATATACATTTGCTGAATATCAGATGTATTTGGATGGGGTGTTGAATTTGTCTCAAGTTTTCACAGCCGTTGAATGGTATTCGTAGCACGGTGGTGTTTCAATGGACTGTAGAAGATTCATTTGCCCTACACTAAATAGTGAAATTAGGTCGCCCCTCACTAATTTCTTGACATTCCACACTATATAAATATTTATTGTTACTTTGCAAGAATACACAACTTTTGAATTAGTTATTGGTGTAGTTGGAACTCATGAATCTCCATGTGTATAAGTGGAAGTATTTGTAGAAGTATTCATTGACTTTGATGGTTTGTAGAGTAACTTTCTTGGGATAAGGCAACCTAATTGTAAAGGCAACCTAATTTCACTATTTAGTGTAGACTTCTTATACTAGAGAACTTGCCATGTGGAGCGCATTCTACAAGTTCTTCATTGTAGGTATGTAATGCCCCCCACATGGTGTGTTATCTAGCATTAAGAGTAGTTTCCCAATGATCTTGTGATACTCCCACAACAAAATCAACCCATATACATTGCTAATTCCACATTGTAACTGTCATTTGAAAATGCATGCACCAATGGGGATTCCTTTAATTGAACCTATTCATTTTATCTTCGTCTCACCAAAGACTCAGATGTTGTTTGTGTCTTACAATTATCAATGCTGAACAAGTTTATTTAATTTTTGTGGTAGCGCAAATAACTATTTTTGAAATTTGATTTAGACTAAGAAAATGAAGCCTACAAACTTTTGTTTCTACTCCATTTCAAAGTTTTGAAAAACGTCAAAAATTGAAAGAGGTATTGCAATTGAAAGCCTAACGTGTTAGAATCCAATAAACATGATATGGTGTGTTTTTCATTCAAATTATATTTTCTTGACATGAATTCTACTTTTAAACTATAAAATTATGTTTCTCATTCTAACATTAATAATTTTAGATTATTCTAACATTAATAATTTTAGATTATTCTAAAATCAATTATAATTTATATAATTTTATTTCTACAAGTAGCCTTAAAAATTCATAATAATTTGATTTTTCCATCAAAATTATTGAAAAAATATAATATAAATAAAAAATGAATTTTTGCAGTAGAAAAGAATATAAAAAATTTGTACATCAATTAAATAAAAGGATAAATTTGGTTTAATAGTTGAGTTTGACTTCAAAGTCTTTGTTGTGGTTGTTTTGGGTGTAAAAAAAGAAGCAATTGAAAACTTTTCACACTAATCTCCATTGCTACTTGCCTCTTAGAAAATTTTTAAAGAATTTGGATTGTTTTTGATATTTTTTCTCATTTATGTTCAATTTTTGTAGAAAAAATTATAACAATTATAATTTTTCACAAAATCAATTGAAATTTCTCAAAGTGATATAGGATTGAAAGTTTCTAATAACAAAAAATTTAAGATTATTGTTTGAACACAATTTACAAGGGTGAATTTAGCTTAGACATGATGTTTGACCATTTCACAATGGATCACGTCCTTTAGGGGTTAAAGTGAAGATGCCATTTGAATATAGTATGCAAAAATTATGGAGGGTCAAAGATTGTTTTTAAAAGCATTTCTTCTACATGGATACATAATTGGTTTGGAGATATACATATTTTGATGATGGCGGTTTTTGAAGATCAGGAGCTATTTTGGGGGTGCCTACCTTTATCCCTAAGCGCTTAAGCAACCATTTTTTGGTCCCTCCCCAATTTCAGAAAAAAACTTTTTTTCAGTTTTTCAGTTTTTCATCCTTTTTTTATAAATATTGGGTTGTCTTTCAATATTTATATACAAAACCAAGATCACTACAATCAAAGAAAAATAGTAAGAGAAATAGCACAAAGTATTTAGAATTTCCTAGAGTTGAAAAACAAACTATATGGGAAAAGTGTTGATGTTCTCATTACTAGATCTTATGCATTTTTTCACAAATCAATAGAAACCATAATTTTGACCAATCAAAAAAAATTCAAATGCTAAAGATAGAAATTGTATTTTAGGTGAACTTTCGAAGTTATATCTTTGAAATTCATTTAAAGAGAATCTAAAGACATTTTTATAATAATGATTGTATGGATATTTTCTACTTTTTGTGTTTCACATTATCTTCTTTGATGTGAACTTCAAAAAAATTGTGGTACTTATATTTTGTAAACATTTCTATTTTGTCCAAACCCCTTGGGCTTTTAGCAGTTAAAACATAGCATTGTGCAGCTGAAAATGAATCAAGTTCATTTTGCGGAGACTGATGTGGTATGTGTACGATAATAGGATGGAAATGAGTTGAGAATTTCTATTTCTATGAGTACTTAAACCGTAGTAAGATGCTGTAATTGACCTAAAATAAAATAAATGTACCGTCTGAAGGGAGGATAAAGACTTGCCTTTTACAATGGAAACTAAGTTATAATCAAAGGCCTTTAGAACTCAAATCCATACCTTAACCCCTAAATGCCCAAGGCACCCAAATGTGGTGTCGACCAAACTCTGAAGTTGAAGAAAACCTAATTAAGTTGTTATTTTTAATAGTTTGTATTTTTAGTAGATGCCTATTAAAGTCTAGCTTTAGCATCAAAAATACGATCTAAAAAACAAATTACTATGATTTTTCTACTCAAGATTTTGTGCAAGGGTACCATGTGTAATCTCGACTTTTTCTAGTGTTGAGGGCTCTCCGCCTCTTGGAAATGAGCCTCAAATACACTAGATCTTGGAGACAAAATCGCATAAGAAACTCATTTAAGAAAAATGTAGAGTAGATTTTGAGAAGCTATAAATTGATTGGGATTATAAATGCTGGGCCCTATAACCTCATATATTTTGATTGACAAGTTTTTTAGATTCACCATGCGAAAAATGGACTAAATTTTTTTTGTAGTTTTGACATCCTCTTGGTTAAACATTATAATCTTTCAACTCATAAATGAAATTGTTGTCTTTTCTTTTCCGTTGAAATTTCTAACATGTCTAGTTTAAATTTGTATGGTTACAATTCAAAAAAATTGATACAATTTATCAAAATGTTGTTTTTTCGTTCAACTTGGAGCAAATTTCTAGAAGCTCAAAACAAGTCTTGGGCATTTACGGGTTAAGTTAGGTTGTTTGCTTGTTTTGTTTGTTTGTTACGTTGAGATCTCCTAGACCGTGCCTCCCCCAATTGCGTTTTTAGTACCATCAAAAAGCTCTTGGCAAAGAGGGGTGCACCAACTTTGTTTTGTGACATTTGGACCTACAATGTGAAAGTAATGGATTTTAAATTTATTTGTGGTTCTAAAAATTTAGAAAATACTTTTACTTTTATTTTGCATGGGCAACAACATAGGGTTCACTACACTAATAATGGTATTTAATTAGTGGTATGTTACTAGTAGTGTTACTTGAACTATTACCACACCCACTCTAAATTTCAAGTTGTTTGCATTTAGAGTTGTGTTCACCACCCCTTAATTCATATATTTAGGTTTATATTTTTTTCATTGCAATTTGATGAAATAATATGTAACACTAAATGTAATTTTGTAAAATAATTTTATCCAATAGTTGACAAATAGTGTCTATGTTGACATTTAGTGTTGTAACATTAACATGATTGTTGACATTTAGTGTTGTGCTTTGTAACTAGTGTTGCCAACACTAAATACCATGATTAGTGTAGTTCAAAAGTGTGCCAGGCTATGAACATATATAGCTACCTACTAGCCTTTCACTTCTGTAAATCATATCTAATTCACATGGAGTCAGAAAATTCCGATTAAAATTTTCACTGACGCCTATCTCATTTCTCAAGCAGCCATTAAAATTTCAAAACATTTAGATGGACTAACTTCGTGTTTTCACGTAGATGTTTGCTTTCTGAGCCTCTTACCTTATTTTTTATTCTTTSAAACAAAGTGGCCGCASCATTGCAAAAAAAAGAAGAGAAGAACTTCAGCCTTGTTTTAGGCTGGCTTAATATAAGAGTCTCTTTCATCTAGTGTCTTACATGAAGTTTTGAAGAACAAAATTTATTATTCCAAGACTATATATCTTTTTCAGGAGGGAGGCTGATTGCACAAACAAAACACAAGTTCCATTGAAATTGAAGGCCTCATTATGGTGGAAACATCCAAAATCATCAATATATGCAATTCAGTTGGAGTCATTTTTTCCTAAAAATAATATTATTGTAGTATTAACAGGTGAAAATGATGAATTGGAAAAASAAAATTGATTTTTTGGATGTAGCATGTAATTTTTATGATTTTCAAAGTGCGGGCTCTCTAAAGCACTGAAATTGTCACATAGGTGGACCCTAAACTAAAATCTGCAAAAAACAATAGTCAAAGAATCAAAGTTAAGTATGTGTCTTTCAAATGCATTAAGAAATAAGAATCAAGCATTTGAAGTACACATTAACAAAAGTCTAGGAACACATTTAGTGATAGTCTAAGGTACAAAAATGGGAACACAGACGCTTTTGGGTGTTTTTACCTTATACTTTGGACCAACCCCAAAAAATAGCTATTCAAAGCACTATGACCCTTTGATAAAGGTTGACCATTATTAATTATGTTCTTTGCCAATGGGCTCTTGATATTAAATAATCTTAAGGAAAATCTTAGGTTGGGATTCCACAACTAGGGATCAATTACAATGCATGAGACAAAGATTGCAGATGTAAACCTTGACATTGATGATGAAATCAATATAGAGCCAATATACCCTAAGGTCTTTGTACCAAGGTGCCATCTTGTTACACAACAAGGGCATTCCATTTCTTCCACTTCACAAAAAATTTGTGGGAGCCTTGGATTCTACAAGGTAACAAATGAAAATGCCTACCATCTTGAATTTGTTTCGTTTATTTTGGCTTGACTAGAGATAGGAAAAAATTGTGGTAGAAACTAATAGATATGCTCCAACCTTAGATGCGAATAGAAGACTTCTAGTTGAAAGAATTTGACCATTTTAAGAWTGAAGGAGTTTTTTGCCATCACTTTCTACATGGGTTTGAAGAAGCAATTAAACCATAGAACATATTGGGAAAAAAAAAGTTTCTTTTTCTTGAAATTGTTTTCAAGCCATAATTTCTTGCCTTGATATTACAAATTTAGCAACATATGTGCCAAATAGGAAGAAACAAGTTATGATAAGAATGATGGTTCAAGTTTGTTGGTTAGTAGAAGAAATTCATATGGCATATTGATTTGCAAATTTATTTTGGGCAAGTTTGTGACAATAGATAAAATGATGATGTGCTATAAAAGATCATATTGTTTAGTGCATAAATATATGTCAACAAAACAATGCAAATAAAGGGTCAAAGTAGTGTCTTCGAGACTACATATCTAGATATGTTTATATCTTTGATATTTATTGCAATAAAAATCTTTCAACACATGTCATGCCAATTCAACCACCTTGCATCCATCCAATGGCAATAGCAAGTGTGCCTAGCTAGGAAAGAGGGATCATCATGCGAACAAATTCAAGCATCACCTACTCACTTGGATTACATCACTTACATGAGGGGGGATGTGGTGGATGAGTTGAATGCCTTGTATCCTTGCCAAAACTGATCACACAAGTAGTGTCATTAGTTTTTTTCTTTTGGATACTACCATTGTGAACATGTATATTTTGTACATTAAACACTTACAAAGAGAACGATCTCAAGTGGGGCCACAATGATTCACTTACAATTCAAGATCAAGCTTTGTAAGGCCCTTATTTTAAAATGGCCTAGTAGAAGGGGGATGGTTTTAAAGAAAGTATTAGGCCTTTATAAAAGTGTTTATAACTTTTGTATTCACATTTTTGGTTTATTTTATCTAAAGTCTTTATACATTTTATACTTTTAGATTTTGTGTTTTTTAGAAGTAAACATATGTAAAGGTATTTGTTCTATATGAATAACATTTTTTTTAGTAGAGTAATAGAACGTCCCTTTTTTCCCAAACCTTGAAGATACCTTTGATTGGGGGGACCAAATTTCTAGTTTTTGTACCATTACAACCTAAATTTGAAGTTGATGTTCCAAATGAATCAAGTCTGAAAAATGGATGCAATTTTATATTTGTAGAGATAGCAATTAATGACAAAGTACTACAAGAGTTGTGTTTGAATTAGTGAGTACAATTGCCAATAGTAATGGAATAGGTGGATGCTGAAAGCGGGCAATGTTGAGATGTAGGTTTTGTATGACAATAGGGATTAAATCCATGAAAAATTGGTAACTTGATTTTGAATTATCTTGAGCAATTTTGTATAATTATATTACTTACAATCTTGGGAGTTTGGAACTTTGTAAAGTTTCTTGGTGGTCAATTCATCAAGTCCTTTATCATTGTTGCATTCTATGTCCTTCATCTTTATCTAACCCCATACACAAGGGATAACTTTGTCTTTATTTTATGTTGAGATCTACTAACAAAGCAACCTAAAAAACTTCACTATTACAAAGACCAATGTTGTTCTCACATTCTTATCCACAATTACTTCAATGGTTTCAATGTTGAAAAATTGGTATTATTAATAGTACCATTTTTTAAAGATACCAAAATGAAGTACTATCTATCGTTACCAACCCAAAAAACTTCACTAAGGTAAGACAGCCCATTGTGGTCAAAATTTGGAGTTTGGCCTCACACCACTACTGAAATTTTTCAATTTTTTTCCCACTTAAAGACAAGTGTGAGAAACAGCAAGTGCAATTGAAACTATATTTTTTCCATAAAGTATGAATTTGCTAGGAATTTTTGAAGTGATCGGTTTTCCATGGCCCAACAGGGTCTGTAGACCACCCCATGGGCAACAAAATCTGAATCCATGATGGTCATCTTACTACCTAATGCAATCACAATATTTTCTAATATGGAATGCCTAAAAAGGCAATCCATGTAATGAATTTTACACTGAAAAGTTGGAAGTGCCTTATGTGGTCACTAATCACTCCATCACTACCATGTAAGACATTGATTGTGGCCCAGATCTCATAAACTAAGAAAACCACAATGGGGCCACTTCATAGGTGACCACAATGGAAGAAATAACGGCAATGGGCTATCTTACCTTATTACAAAGGCCAATGTTGTTCTTACATTCTTGTCCACAATTACTTTAATGGTTTTAATGTTGGAAAATTGGTATTATTAATAGCACCCATTTTATAAGATACCAAAACAAAGCACCAACTAGATCCTTACCATTGCTAGGCTCTCCTTCAATTCTCAATGTGCCTTGAATCCAAGTGTCTTCACTTGTTTCAAGACGTAAAGTAACAACACCAAATTGCAAACCACTAACCAATTTGCAAAACTATCCCATCTAGACTCTTGCCTAAAATATACAACCTCTATACAAGAGAGCCTAAGGTTGGATTTAGGTACACCTATTTTCAACACTTTGAAGATTCATAAAGAATTCAATTTATTCATACGAAGTTCAAAAAATGCATTCTAATAGAATCTAACTTAGAATTCCCTGTCAACAACAAACAAGAACCAATAGAAATTTTAAAGTCCAAGAGTAGGAACCATGCTCAAAACCTTATTTTAACACATTAAGGTGTTGTTACTTTACTTCAATTGTTCTATGAATGCAATCATCTTCTTGTTCATCTCACAAACATATAATAAAAACAGAAAATGATTTTGATTCAGTCAATATCCTTGATGATGGCGTGTAACAATTTTACTTCTACTTTCCCACAAGTGCCAACCAAATTCTAAAAGGAAGAAAATTGTCAGAAGATCAGAACATCTTGGATACTCTGATTCATCCTTAAATAAGGAGATGGGTTCCAAGGTGTTTGAACCTCCCTTCAAGGATGTTGCTGCACAATGTGCCAATGACGGACCTAATATTGAGGAAGCTTTCAGGAGCGTTCCCTACAGTAAAAACTCTTAACAGAACACCTCGTCAGCATTTTCTCACACAATAGGAGATGGCCAGTACAGGTCATTACACTGATCACTACAGATCCAGTCAACCTGCGATACAAGAAACGAGAAGAGAAAGGAGTTCAAATAAGAAATTACAGGACATTGGGCTCCACTCGATAATGACCAAGRATTTGAGCCTCTAACTCCCGAGCAAGCTCCTGCTCTCGGCCCAAGACGASCGAAGTGTGACCAGCTCCTGGTATTCTGGACAGAGTCACGTTAGAGAATTTCCTGCTGAGAGCAACTCCRCATTCAACRGAGCACGTCGCATCGGCTTCTCCATGAATAACATGGACATGCCGGCCAGCTCTTGCAAGCTGTTTCATAGAGTGCTCCATCACRAAAGGTCCAGCGCAGATGGTGTTGTGGAACATCTTGAAGGCTGAACTATGGCTGTGCTGCATGTAATCATGTATGAAGGAAGACGGCATTCTGCACAGACGAACCTAACATGATGAGACATGGATTTGCAATTATACCCAAATTTGGTGAATTGAACTGCATGAGGTAAGTGTACTCAAAACCAACGCATTCAGGGAATGATCTTAAATGTATGAGAGTGGTACATTGTCTTGGGTTTGGGTATACAATGAATACATGACATTGAAGGCCAATTGTCTTACTTGTTCGGCAAGACTACTTGACTTCAACATGGTATTCCGAAAAGTTAGATTATTCACGAATTTTTAGACAACATATAATCGAGATTGATCATGAAGAGGCAAGATAAGCATGATACAATTCACAAAGAAGCCCCCTCAATTCACTCCCAATGAAAACCTCCTTGTAAGGTGCCGACGCCATACAACTAATATAACAAAGACTATCTTAACAAAACGGAGGAGGTCAAGCTGAAGAACCTGCTGCCTAAACGTTTGGCGAAGAATGTCATGAGCGGGATCCACAATCTGTGRTGCTTGCAAAACACAAGGCACACCACTCTTCCCAGATGCTCATACCAGGACATGATTGAGTGGACAAATGCGAAAAAGGGCCAAATCTTCAGCGGTGCCACATTGCTCAAAACGTACGATGCAGGCGGCACACCTGGTCTCGTTGGGAAATACTGCTGCACACAATGATCAATTGATAATAAAAAGTTCAGACACTTTCGGGCATTACATTAGTGTGAAGCCCAGCCATCAGAACGGTCATTATTGGACGAAGTTTTGTGATTGACAAGGCTCACTATCATTCACCTAMGGAAGAGAATACTACAACCGTTAGGAACCTGATCCCGTCTCCTAGTATATTAACACCGTTACGAATAGCAACTCATCCATTCATACACTTGGTTGCATTTAGTTACAAATGGTATAAGCATGACTTGGCTAAACATTATGGTTACTGATCTTTGAATAGAAACAGAACACTGTCTACAGTCATTAATAGTCATTAATAGTGATCATTCTACGATCTCCTACTTTAAAACTAGACGATAAATTCATACATTAGAGCGAAATTAATTTGATCTCAGTAGATTATGCTCTGGTAACCAAAGTGATCATTCCACCACTACATACTGATCTCCTAAAAACCACACTCCCACATGTTAATTGCTTCAAGCAGATAGTGTCCTCACATTAGTACTCACACCACTTTCTCTTGACCATAACATCCTTGCAAACACCTTAGGCTTTAGAAATAATCAAGGTATCCAAGATGCTTTACTTCTTTGGCATCTCCTCTCTTTGGCACAAATATTCACACATCTTGAGTTCAAGAATGGTACTCGAGCAAACTATTATTACTGCCRACCACAGCAAAAGACGGTGGGTGATCACCACTGATTTAAAATGTGAAGACACATTGACAGCAAACGAAATAGGGCAAGCAAGTCACATCAGAAGCACCTTACCGGCGCAAGAATTGTGATAGACTTTACAGCATCTGGGTCATTCCCAGCCAAGGCTAATGCAATAGTGCAGCCCATGGAGTGCGCCACCAGGTGAAACTTCCGAATTCCATATTTCTTCAGCACAGATCTGAAACRATGGTCATATTCTAAATCTTAGAARTACATTTATCCACTCTTCAAGCATATGCTGCAAGTTTGTGATCCACCCAAATTTCACACAGGATGATCAAATTCTACAGTAGCATGACACCTTTCGAGAATAGCGTGAACTTAAAGTAATATGCGACAAAGTCATGAGAAATCACAGCACAGCTAAAATTCTAACATTCTCGCATGTCAAGATAATGATTTGAGAAGCTCTCAATTGATCAATTTGAGCTCGACTTTSCAAAACAAGGTTCCCAGAAATTCCTCTCATGCCAATCCAAAGGTGGTCAATAAAGGTTCTCTAAGGTAGGCACAACCAAGATTGTCACAGGCCCCCAAAGCGCCACCCTAAACTCCTAGAAAAAATCTACATATTGATTGAGAGGAAACAGGCTACCTCAACATTAGAATAAGCGTCACTCTTAGAACATCTACCGATAAAACTTTAGCCCTTCRTACCTTTTGCATAGATTATCCAATGTCACATTGTTTGGTACATTGAAATGCTCTTTCATTTTTCAACAAGAACATTAATAAATAAAAAATCGCCCCAATCCCAACAGACGTTGGAWACATATTCAAGAACCAGAATACATGCCAGAGATGATATTAACACGAAGCTCCAACGCACCTYCGGATCATGTCCACATGCTCGGCGTTCGTGTACGAGGAGTCGTCCGGTCTGGGGCTTTTTCCAAAGCCAAGCACATCCACAGCGAACAAGCGATGCGACGATCGCACTTCCTTCGACAAATGGGGCAGCACCGTGTCCACCCAGAACGACGATGACGATAGAAACCCATGAAGGAAGATCACATTGTGCACGGCTGCTGCCACATCCAAGTCCTCACCATTGCGTAGAGCAAAATCTGCATACCAGGACGGCTGGTTAACCCCTAAAGCATTCACGATTCTCTAACCAACAATTTAATTGATAGTGTTTGAAAAATGGGGTCAAGTTCTATATMCCTAAAATCAGTGCAGAACATTGCATGTGATTCGGTGGGTTGCGACAGGRCAATGTCACCAGAATCAGTGAAGAGCACTGAATCAAAGATAAATAAATAAACTTGAACCAAATAAAACCACAATATGACCTACTCAAAACGAAAGTTAGGACTTCAAACCTGACGCTAAAAACTCAACACTAGCATCCCTGTAACCTTTGAATTTCGGCAGTGTCACACACACCTTGATAATCAGCATGAACGTAAAGCAGATTCTCTCGAGTGATCCAAGCAGTGCACGTCGCGCACCCGCAATCAGACCAACACGTCCCATTCCTCGCACTCCTCTTCTCCACCGATCTTGTTGCCGCCTTCCACCGCCCCAGAACCTTCTCAGCAAGAGCAGCCTCCCCCGATTCCCCCACCGCCTTCCGCCTYAGCCCACCCCACTTCCTCTGCCGCTCATAGAGCGTATGACAGGGCTCCGTCCAAAACTCCAGCGTTTCATAAGTCCCAATCGCCTGACTTGGCGACGTACAATGGCAAGGCGGGGAGTCGTTTTTGTCCAAATGCCGGTCCARGAACCGAAACACGGGACATAGCAGCCAATCTGCCAAGTCACAGAACCCAAACACAATGGCATGGATCGCCGCGAGAAAGAATCGCAATGGAGAGTGAAATCTCATCATCTTCCACCTCTTCATTCCGAAATTCCTTCGACAAGCTCCCAATACTTCAGGGTAGGGTTTAACCCTTGAACTATCCATCTGCATTGTCTGATGTCATTCTGAGTGAGATTGATGAATTGAAAGCTCTAACGACTCTAGCAATTCCTGTACTGAAGAATGGGATCCCCTACTTGAATTCTTAGTTGTGTTCGGTGGGTTGCGAATTGATGTCTACAGTGCTCGCAGTGAGCATCCCGTTGGGTTGGGTGGAATCATCAGATCGTGACAACAATATTGAAATGTGAGAGATGAGAGCACGCGTTTGGGGTGCTCGTTGTCGCTGTTGATCAGCTTAGCTTCCCCGGGGTGGGGAAATAGGGAGGACGAAGTGACGTGGACTTAAAAGSTGACATGGCTGTGTAGGTGGCGTTATTTGATTGGTTTKCTACTGGACTGTTTTTTGCATGAAGGAAGGAAAAACTTAAGTTAAGAAGAGGGAAGGTGGCGKGCATGACGGTAGGGACGGCTGGAAGCTGTGGAGTAAGTTACTTCTGTGCTCAAGAGCACAACTGAAACGTGTCAATAAAGGTTTAGACGGCACCTTGGTGTCCTTGCTTCTGGATATTTTATTGTAATTTTATGTTTGAAGCAATCGGAAATTGTGTCACTATGAAAACAGAGTGCAGCAGCCCTTACGGTATGCACTCATGGCATTAACTCTTGAAGGACGGGCCAGTGGCCGTGGAAATCATGCATTTTTGATACCATATGACATCAATACATCATCTACTTTGAAAAGTCAAATATACTCATTGGAAATATACTAGAAAAGATCTTCCCATTCCACTCCTAATATAGAGAATGAAAAGTTGCAATTATGACCTACACGGTTTGATTTTGTTATGCAGAGGACACAAAATGTTTGCAGTGCGTTCAAGGGTTAATCCTTGTAAGGACGTTGCGGACGAGAAGGCCCACTACTGTAGATGACTTAGCAAAGACTCGAGGATGGAAAAAAATGTGTGTTTTCATTCAATTTTTTTATTTGGAGGGTATTTGAGTACATTTTGAGTGAATAGTATGTCAAAGTCCCTCACTATGATCTTATGGACTATTCTAAAGAAGTAGATTCTTAACCCTTGTTTTGTAAAATCGAGACCCTTCTCAATTCATTCCAATCAAACTATCATCTAAAAAAGGATCCACATAAATTGATTGTACCAATTGGTAGTGGAGACAAGGCTAGAGCTATAGGGAAAATGACATGTTTTTTGACCTTATCATTGAAAAGATTATAATAGTCAAACAAGAAAATCTTTCAATTTCGAGAGGCCATATATGAGGCAATGGAGCGCTCTAGGGGTTAATCCACGGATCACCCTTGTAGTGTATTTGGGCCATTTCTTTCTATTTACTCTTGATGTGAAGTTAAGCCAAAACAGTGGCATTTTTTGAATTTGAGTCGAACTAATGAAGTGAAGCTTATCCATTGCATTTCTTTTTGTTTTTTTAACAAAAGGGCAAATCCCTTGCATTAAATAAAAGACACATTACAACCACCAAGCCCAATGGCTCGTAAAGAGAGAGAACTAAGAGCCATGACAACTAAGAGAGAGACAGAAAGGATAAAAACTAAGAACAACAACAAATGAGAGGGACTAGAAGAAAGAGACTGAAGAATGACACCTTGCCATTCCAAATAATTGTATCCCCAGACCTACTAGCTAAGATCGGAGACTATAACCAAATACTATCAAACTTCAACCAAATACTTTAGCTTGATCCTGTCATTGACGGGTGTTGATACTCATCTTCAGTTGTGCTCCTCGTCTAGTATCCAAGAGGGCGTTCCATACAACTTCATGGATATACATGAGTGGCCACTAGCTCCTAGGAAAAAACCTGTTATCCATTGCACTTTTTATTCCAATTGGAAATTTGAAAAAATCGTAAATTTCAATCATTTATAGAAATATGAACTTTGGGCCTATAACCATGGTTTGTTGATTTCCTAATTATAAAATGATACAACACATTTGGTTTAAACCATGATGTTACACACTATATTATACATCTTTGGTGAAAATTTCAATTATTTTGAGTACATTATGTATTTGATATGAATTTTGTTTAGTTTTTCCTCAAGAAATTCACAGTAATTTCAATATAATTCAAAAATGGATGAAAAATTTTCAACTTGTAGCAGACATGTGATTTCATCTTGGAAAATAAATACAAAAAATTTCATTCATATATAGTTGGAAAATGGCAGCAAATAGAGTGATGAAAAATGAGACAAGAACTCAGTCATGGGCCCGTCCTTAAAGAATGAACTAGTGTCTGTGGAAATCATCAATTTTGATATTGTGGGAATCACTAGTTTAAAAAAATCTAAAAGTAATCATTGGAAGTCATAGTACTATAGAAGATTTTCACTTTTCACTCCTATGAATAGTTGCACTTCTGTATTGCACTTCAAGGGTTAAACGACACCGAGGCCTTTTTCTAGTCGATAAATGAGAGAGTATTTTCATGTGTAGGTCAAAAGTGAAACTATTCATCCTCAAAATTTTGTGTGAAAAGGGAAGATCTTCAATATAACTTTGACTTCCAATGCTTGCTTTTGAAAAATTTTGAATTAATGATTCTCACGGTATCCGAATTCATGCTTTCCATGGTGACTTGCCCAGAATTTAAGGGTCAGAATAAAGAGATCACCATATTTTTAACCTTTGAACACCAAGGCGAACATTTTGCATCCGATGGATGACAAGTGTATGAATTTGTGTAGGACAAAAGTGCAACTATCTATCCTCAAAATTTTATGTGAAAAGGAAAGATCTTCTGTAGTACATTGACTTCCGATGAATACTTTTGGATTGTTTTAAACTAGTGATTTCCATGGTATCAAAATGGATGATTTCCATGGTCACCAATTTGTTTTTTAAGGATTAAACAAATAAAAGTAAAAAATTAATGAGGTACAACCAAAGGAGATGCATATCATTCACATTGTATGTTGATAAAGAAACATATGAATATTGGAAGAAGCTATTCCTAACCCTTGAGCATCCCAAAAAATCTTGCCTCCCAAAATTAAAAGATTGCCCTATGACTGTTTTAATCTTTTCAAGTGTACAGTAAAATCTTTTGTCCATTTCCCCACAACTCCAAATCTATCTCTACTAGTGATCAATAAAAGCAAATTTTATTGCAAAAGATGGAGGAGTTCACTCAAGATATACATATGTAGGTTCCACTATGCTCCAATTGAGAGGGAAAAATGACAACAACTTGTCTATATTCCCAGCAACAAAGAGACAAATGTTCAATTTGAAAAGCCATTGTTCAATTTTCTCCATTTCATATTTCATTGCCAACTTAGACCACTTACAATCTAATTACCCTATTTGAGTGGACATTGCCAATTATCTCAATTTGTCTCTTACAATACTGAAGGAAATAGGTTGACAACTAGATTGCATTTCCACTTAGAAGCCTAATTAGACTTTGAAATTGGAAATTCAACATGTCTACAATATACTTGTGTATTGACAAGAATAAGTTTAGGCTAAATAGTGCTCATTAAATTTTTTGGAATAACACATCTACAATACAATCACCTATGTGTTGACAAGAATAAGTTTACTTAGGCTTAATAATGCTCATTAAGATTCATGGAATAACACATCTACTATACACTACACTAACGATGGTAAATAGTGTTACCCATTCTAACTCTTTTAGAAATCCTATAAGTTTTTACTCTTCATGAAAAATTTTACGGAGTGCATGGATCTTAATAGCACTATGGCTGGGGAAACTTTGTACCTATAGTTGGTAAAAATATTCATTAAGAGTAAAAGCTTATGGCTATTTTAAATCAATTAGTGTAGGTAACACTGTTTACCATCATTAGTGTAGTGTGTTGACAAGAATAAGTTTAGGCTTAATGATGCTCATTAAAATTCAATATTTAAAAAGCACACTTTAAGAAAAAATTTAGGAGGACCACTATCTTTGAAGGAAATTTATTTTTTATTTTAAGACTCTCAATGATGTAGTTCAAAGCTAGAACTTGGGATTTGTACTTATTGAGGTCACAAATTCATTCATGTAAGGACAAAATTGTATCATTGAAGTTGTGAAGACCTTCAATATTCTTATTCCTTTCTATGGTCCAAATTTACATGGTAACACTTTTACTTCCACAAAACTCTTAAATGATTCAAGAGGTGTTCAAAAACTTTGATTCAATGAAATACCTTGTTCACACTAATGATGTTCTTCCAGCCAACAAGAAGTTTTATAAGAGAACATTCACACCAATGAGGAATACTACAATTTTAAGATGGAATAAAATTACCTTACTATGATGGAAGGGTCAAATTCACGCAAATTTCTCCTCTCAAATCTGTCAAATCTTTGAATTCTCAACCTTCAATCATGCAAAATTCTCCTCTCAAATCTCTCAAATCTTTGAATTCTCAACCTTCAATCATAGTAGGGTTCTTAACTCCCAATCTCAGATTTGAAATATTCCTATTTCGTGTGAATATACCTTAGAATGCTTTTTAATGGCCTCCAGAACACCATGCCTAATCAAAGAAAACATGCACATTTAAGGTTTCCCAAGATTTGAACCTACAAAGTGAAACTAATTAAATTTCAAATAGGTCTTGACATAAAAAAAGGTGCACAATTATACAAGAAAATAGCCTCCAACAAAGGAGTTTGCAGGTAAATTGTAGTAGCAACGACACAAGATAGTTTATATGAGGACAGATGTCTTGCACTCGTTCTAAATTTGCAAACTTTGAGCACATGTAATTTCTTAAATTTGACTCTAATAAAAAACATGAAACGACACTAATCAGACGCAACAAAAGCTACTCTTTTGCAGCCYCTCATGCAAATTTGTTGGCAGTCAGTCGGCATCAATGTAGGTTGATTGTCCTCGCCCACCTTGTGCAGCACCTGAAGAACAGGAGAAACGAGAAAGGGCATCCTCTGTTCCGTCCTATGTTGAAAAAAATACACTATCTTGCTGATAGAAAGAATGGAGGTAAACCCAGGAGGAGGACCACGGACACGATATTTTACAGCTGTGAGTCAATGCATGTTGAGAACATTCGCAGATCTGAGGCAGTAATGGCATGCCCCTTTCCGTCTACRACCTGAGTATCTCTTCCTCSAGTWCCAGTGCCGTATGCTTCTCCCTACCCACTAAGATATTAACATGATTGGCTCCAGGTATTACTGACAGAGATACATTTGAGTAGGTTCTCTTCAAGTCTATGCCGCACTGGAGTGGGCAAATATTGTCGTCATCGCCATGGATAACCYTGACATGTTTTCCTGCTTTCTGCAAGATCTTCATACTCCACTCCGTCGTATAAGCACCAGAGCAGATGGTGTTGTGAAAGCTGTGCCAAGCTGCATTGTGCGTATGYTGCATGAAATCGTGGACGAGAAAATGTGGTACTCTGTTAAGAYAAAACCGGCCTACTGGTTAGCTTCAAAWCCAAGAATGYCGAGCCGAATCTCAAGAAAATTTGACTTCCCACACTACTATGCGGGGAGAAAAAGGCCAATTGTGAAACCGTCATTTGAGACAATTATTAYGARTTCCTAGGAAGCACCAAAAGCTGTTAGCACTGAATAGAAACTCTGGATTTCTGGGGAGAATCACAGAACTGACCTCCATCTTAAGATTTTGTTGCAGGTGAATGACAGGACGGGCTCCCAAAACCAGTGATTTTTGCACACGACKAGGCAAACGACACGGCCCAAGTGCTCGTACCACGACATAATTGAGTGGCCAAGTGCAACAGTTGGCCAAATCTTCCTCGGTGCCACTTGCTTCAATAGGTACAATGATGGTTGGCTGCCAGAAATTGCTGGATAATATGGCTGAAACATAAGATGAAACATTTTCATTAGTGACGCACAGATCTTTATCGTCGACAGGTCATCAATACACAAACCAAAATTCCCTCTTAGTTTCTCATTAACACAGAAGACTCCACGATCGCACAGACCCCTCCAACAAGGCATTGATCGCGGCATTGCATTTATCCGAATTCTTCCAGCTTTACAGTTTGTAAAGCAACCAGGAGCGATAACAAAGTAACTATCCTCTTACCGGTGAGATAAGTGTTACTGAACGAACAGCATCGGGATCTTGGCCTGCAAGGGACAAAGCGATGGTGCAGCCCATGGAATGCGCAACAAGGTGATACTTCTTGAGCTTGTAACGGTCAATTACAGATCTGCATCCATGCAGACAAATTTAACCYATAAGACCACGGAATCAATACATCATGCCAGTGGTARACAAATAAAWGTTTAAAGAACSGGCAGTAAACAACAAGCGAACCGCAAGGCAGACTGCGAACTTGAATTATCCCCATTGGTGCTTTAAGAAAACAACGCGAAATCAGGAAGTGACGCTCACTTTCGAATCATTTGAATGTGATCGGCATTTGAATAATGGCAATCGGTAGGCTTCGGGCTCTTGCCAAACCCGAGTACATCGACAGCAAATAAACGGTGCGTCGACTTCAAGTTATCTGAAAATTCGGGGAACACTGTTTCCGACCAGATCGARGAAGACGATAGAAATCCATGAATAAAAATCACATTGTTTTCAGAATCGTCGCCATCTTCGCTACTTGATCCCGCGGCCCCTGTAAAACTCGCAAACATTGTAGAGCTTAATTAGCTTGAAAGCGGGCTTGCAAGCAACCTTCCGATTCACTGGCGACGACTGAAAGCCGTAACTGAACTGTGTAAGAGCTCCTTCACTGACAAACGATGAGCCTTAAGAAAAATCAGGCCATGTAGTTTCTCAATGCTTGCCCTTTAATGATGATGAACATTAAAAATGGATTAGAGCGTCAAGGAACATATTGATGTACAGTTCAATTCAAACTGAACAAAGATCAAAACCGGTTGGATGCAAGTAAATACTCAGTAATACCAGTTTGACCACAGAAAATTAAGATGTTAGGTTATTGTATTCAGTGAATCAAGAAAGCTAACCTTTTCCGCCCAAACGTACAAAGAGATCTTCGCTCGTATGCCATGCGGTGCAAGTGCAACAACCACAGTCAGACCACCGTGCCATAGGCGAGGAGGTTCCAGGTGAATTGGGCTGGAATACGGTTTGTCCATTATTCAATTGACATGATGAAACTCCTGTGTCTTTAGAACAGCTCTTCTCCACATTCAAGACTAGACCCTTGTCAGGGGAGACAGAATCAGAAATCCTCCATAGATTCCTACCGGGAATGAGGTCCGCGCATCTGGATTTCAAAGGCTCTAGTGTATCTACACTGAGGCTTCGGTGCAGGGTGAGAAAGTGCACACGACTGCTTCCATGCTTGTGTCGCCTGCCATAAAGTGTACTTGATTGTCCTTCCCAATACTCACAATCATTAACAACACCTGATCCCAAGAGCGCCAATTTACTGTTGTCTGCTTCAGAATTTGAGAGTTCTCCATGGCAGTAACAAGAATTTTCGCGTCTATCTAATGCCCAGTCCAGGTATGAGAAAACAGGGCACAACATCTGATCCACGAGGCCGAAAAATCCGAAAACGACAAGGCTGATAATATGGATCAAAGGGCTTGTCAGAATCGACAGCATCGCTCTGGCAATCCCACGAGTACGAAATTCCACCTCCATGGTTCAAAGTTTCAGGTGATCGTAGCACTAAGTTATCACACTGACATAAAAACCATGTACAGTATCCCCTTGAAACTTCAAGACTATCGCACACCTTAACTACAAAAAAAAGAAAATGATCTACAGACTACGGTTAACTCCGCGTCGTAGAAAAGGACTGCATTACACCTCAAACTGTGACTCTCCTGGTGCAATCGCTACTGTATTGTTAGGTGAGCCAATCAAATCACCCTGCCGACACAGAGCAGCCTACATACACAAAAATCCGTCCCACAAGAGCGCCACTTTCATCGCGTTCACGCCCGTCTACAAAAGATTAAAATCCTCCCTTGCTCCGGTTAAACTTAAAAAATCAAGAACCAATCGTTCCTTCTCAAGATTAAGCAATCCACGCCTTGCTCAAGACCATACTCCAACCCCCGGCAATTCAAATAGTACGAAACAATCTATACAGTTTCTTTCAGCTCTCGAGAAAATAATAAGAAGTCCTACGTACGTCAATCCAAAATTGCAATTCTGTAACAATCGCAAGAGTTGCGTGAGTCAACAAAATCAACTTCCGCATTGATCAAGCCCAAGAACCGAACCAGGCAATCATACCCGTTAAAGATTAAGCAAGCTACGCGTTGCTCGGAATCATACTCCAAGCCCTGGACAATCAAACAACACAAAGCGGAATGATCAAACAGTCTCTTTCTCTCTCTCGAGTCTGCTTGGAATAAAGTGTGACGCAAGCCGAGATCATATACCAATGTCGCCACAACAAGCGCAAATTTGCAACTAACAAGTCTGCTTTCTGACATGCAAACTGTCAAACTCCCGGGGAATAACTTATTAGATATTTCAAACTGAAAGAGAGTAAGAACACCATAGAATAAACAAAAATTAAGCTTCTCAAATTCGAAGGAAATTACCTTTTAGAAGGACTTCAAAAGCCTACATTTTGAAGTTTAGACACATTGAACTTGCAATTGATAGGAATGTTCTCTCTAACATGTTGGGTTGATGTACTTCAACAATTAACCAAAGAAACCTAAGTTTGAGTTTGTTAAAAATTAAATATAGATGAACTCAAGATTCTAGCCTTACTTCGAGGACAAGTATTTTGTAGCAATTTTGGACCTCTAAACATGAAAGAACTTCAGGGATTCAAAGAATAAAGAACTCATTTTGAGTTTTTGACAAATTTGGGCGTACATCTTTGATACACATAATTGGAGAAAAAAAAAAGGGTGAAAAAAAAGGATAAAAAAAGGGTGAAGTTTTGTTAATGAACACATACAATGATACAAATATTAATTCCACAAAGATAGATACCACAACCGCAGCAATGGCCATGGAGGATTGACCCCCTTATTCCCTCGTCAAAAGGTAAATATAAAAATTGCCCTCTATTTTGCACCACATCAATTTTAAATTTCTTCACCTCCTCTAGAGTACTGTAGCTAATTTGGGGCACCTGATTGTGAATACGAATTCAAAATTTGCAAATTTTACCATATGTGACATAAGAAATTCCAGTGTTTTTTCCTGTGGTGAAAAACGGGCCAATCCTTCCTGTCCATGCAGGATTGACCCCCTTATTGCGAGGCAATGGGCTGCTTAGGGAAGAAGCTTCGTCGAACTTCACATCACCGCAGTGAGATACCGAAAGTTGTTCCCAACATTTACCGTTCCCTTTCTCTGGAACCACCGTGTGTGAATTGCAATGTAGAAGTTTCAGGGTTGGTTCTCAGCCCAAAGTTGTATGGTCGGATTAGATTTTTTTGTTAGATATACCTTTAGGAAAGTGCATGAGCAAAGCATGTGAAAGATCGTATGTGAAAGATCGTATGTGAAAGATCGTATGTGAAAGATCGTATGGAGTAAATGACATATGGAAGGTGAACCCAATATCAATTGTTGACCTAATACCATCCAAATATATGGTTGTCATTGTCATTGATTCAAAAGTGAAAATCTATGACAATAAGGTAGAATCACCTATAACCAACCAAATAAGGAATTTGGATGAATCTGAAGCAATGGAATGCAAGGTAAATATTTTTAGAGGTGTGTTGTTAAAACTGATGAGGATTGCAAAAACTTTGGTAATTTTATCGCATGAACTGAAATTACTATGAATTTTGAAAGGCAAAAAGTGCTCAAGGCCCGTAGCCGATCTCTAGACTCTTCCAATTCCGATCATACAAAAAACTACTTTTCCACTTACTGCTTCCTACTTTTTTTTGCACTACTTTGGAACAAGTATCATGAACTTTTAGTCCCAACTTTGAAAAGATGAAAAAATCCCATTCTAGCCTTGGTTGGAAATAAGCCAATCTATGATTGGCTATGGGGCACTGGTTGGTAGTGGGTGGTTCTACTTAAATACATGTCTTAATCCTTGAACGTCGTGGCAGACATTTTGTGTCCTCTGGATGATAGAGAATCAAACCGTGTAGGACATAATTACAACTTTTTATCCTCAGTATTAGGAGTGGAAAGGGAAGATCTTTTCTGAGTACTTTGACTTCCAATGAGTATATTTGGCTTTTCAAAGTAGATGATGGCACACGTTATCAAAAATGAATGATTTCCACACCCAACGGTCCACCCTTCAAGGGTTAACCCCTAAAGAATTGAGGCCTTTTTCTGCAAAAAAACACTCAAAACTGCCATTTTTATAGCAAAAAATACAAAAAATTGAAAATTGTTTTTTTTGCTTATCTACCCATAGGATCTTACACCTAACTAATATGAAAATACATGGTAAGAATTTCAAAAACTTTGACCGCAAAGATCGCAAGATAACTGCATTTAAAGTGAAAAAAACAAGTTTTTCAGCACATTACGGGATTAGATTATTTGACTTTGAACCTTCTTAATTTTAGTTTTTTGCTCTACAAAGTTTGGAGCTTTGAATATTTATGGTGGAGAATCGAGTTGAGAGTCTAGGAATAAATAAATAAATACAAAAAAGCTGGATTTTAATTCTTCAAATAATTGTTAAGTAGAACTAGGTACAAGATAGAAGAAAAAACTAAATTATTAATATATTTTAGATTGAATTAAAACACACTAATTCCAATAATGAGACTATTCTATCAAGCAAAATAGACCATGTGGAACTTTTTTTTTTTAAAATAGTCCATAACTTTCTCATAACAAATCCAAATGGAATGAATCAAATCTTTTTATGCAAGCAAAAACATAATCTATGAGAAAAGAAAATTTAAAATTAAAATTTAGATTTAAATTTTTTTTTGCCTACCTCCTCTCCCTTGTTTTGAGCTTATTTGGGCATAATTTTTGTTCTTGACCAGCAATTGAAAAAAAAATTGTATTCCGACGAATCTAATCAATTCTTCTATCTTCAAAATAAGTTTCAAAACATTAGGGCAAAAATTGAGACTGTAGGTACCTACCCAAAATCCAATTTGTCCATCAAATGGACAGTGGCCCTTTAGAAGTTAACTTCACTTATTATGAGGCTATGGCATATATTATTGTCATTGATTCTCATTCTAAAATCAATGAGGGTCCTACATTTGGGTGGTATTAGGTCAATGGTTGGTATGGTTTCACATACCTTAGTTTAAAAAGGCCCTTTGCATTTATGTCATATGACATGGATATGACTTTTACACATTGTCATATATGACGTGGATAATCAATCAATATATCAAAGTCTCAATAAATAAAATTGAAGTCAAGCACCTATGAGAAATTTTTCAATTATTTTTTTCAAATTGTAGGAATTGAAGTACCATGTATTAACTCAAATCACTAAAAATAGATAGAGCATAATCAACATCTTTGTCACCTATAGTCGTATATGTTTTCGTCTTTGTAATAGTAGGATATGTATATGTTAATACATACATATTTAGACCAATTGGACCCTTGCGAGGCTTTTGGATTTTCTTAAAATTTAATACTTAGGGTCTATTCTCACTTCGTGGCATGGTAGCAATGCCAATGCTGAAGTAGTTGTTGGCCTAAATCCAAAGGGTGCTCCACAAATTTTTGAGAACTTCTAAACCTACGTGGTTGATTATGGCATGGTTTAGGAACAACATTATTTTCTGTATCTAATGGCTGAGAGATGAGAATGCAACATTCATAGTAAAGTCGTGGGACAAACAACTTTCATCATGATTATGGATACTTTTGTGTACAAAGTGATTTGCACTTGGGAGAGTGTAAAGTGCAGAAGGTGAAACCTCATTTTCATGGTAAAGTCAATGAAGCGGTTGACAATTGGTGAAGCGAGAAGCTTAGTGCATTAAACAAAAAACACCTTTCAAGAACAACATTTTCTATTGGAATGCGACCTACCCAGTGTGGCAATAGTTGCAAAACATAACACTTGGTTTGCACGTCGCAAAATTGGAGTGTTGGAGTCTAAACCAGCGGTCGTCTCCACAAACTCAAATTCAAACAATTCGTGCTTGTTGTGCATGTGACTTCTCCTCTTTGTGGATTATATGTTTGAGAATGAGCTCTACTAGGCCTCCAACTACTAATTGCGGCAACTGCAACAACGCATATGAGCCTGACAAGTGGACTGCAATTAAAAACAAAATTCAAACAACTACAAGAGAAAGGGGTGTTTTAAGTATAGTCGTAGTAGTATAGTCTTTTAAGTAAAACGCAAATATCTTGTAATCCACACGGTGGGAAAATCTGAAATTTTTGCCACATCTTTCCAAAGTAGTTTACTACAAGATCCTATGGTTACATGTGTCCAAAAATGTTTTTTTTTTTTCTAAAATTTGATACTTGTACTAGAAATGGAAGTTTTGGAGCGTTTTTGGTGAAAACTTAGTCAAAGACCTTTAGAGGTTAGTAATTAACTTTGTATGACCCTACTCAAGTTTTTCCTTGATTAAACAGTTAGTCCTTAAATCATCCGACATGTGGGATGACTCCAAATCCCTTTACACATAATACAATAAGGCTGCAAAGTAATACTTGATCCTTGTAGTGAACGACTTTGGGTCTTTTGAAGCCCCTTTGATTCAAACATGCACCTACACAACACTTTGATGTTTCTTCACTTTAAAAATTCATAGAAAATACAAAAATAGTTCAAAAAATATGATTTTTTTCTTGAAAATTTATAATTTTCATTTGTTTACAAGTAGAAAATAACCCCTAGTTATGATATTTGACTCCATCTATGCACATTAGCTTGAATGAACAGTTTTAGGTGTTTCCATGTGACACATGAACTGTTACACCCTCAACAAGTTATGATATGTACGCACTTGATTTCAACATGGAAGAGAACCTTCAGCCGACGTTTGATTTCCATCAACTCAATCAATTTTGTGAATTCTAAATAGGGGTACTCACACCTCTTCCGAGAAGCAAAATTCTCTGAAGTCCAAAAAATTGGCGAGAGAAAAAAGGAGCCAATGGCGAGCCGTTCCACGTGAAGGAGGTGTGACACCCCTTTTTGCTGTTTGGAGCAATTCTCAGAATCAAAGACCTGCAAAGTTGGATGGGAGCTCCACAAGCCACACACAACGAACCAAACTGAATGCCAAAACCGCAAGCCACGGCTCACAGCCACACAGAGAGTGCCACATCTCAATCCTCTGAGAATTGGACTTTGGGTGAAGAAGGTGTGACTACCCCTAATGTCTCTTTGGATTATTGGAGAACCATCCATGGCTCTTTTGCATGAATGACCTCCACGATAGCCAAGATACCAGTCTTGAAAAAAAGGGTGTACAAACATCTTACAAAAATAGCAACAGTAGCAACTAAAGGATGTACAAACATCTTACAAAAATAGTAGTGCATAATGGTTGTACAAATAATTCAAGGAAGGTGCTGTAAAAATCTGCTAATTAGAAAAGTGAAGCCTAGAGCAATACTGAAAGATCCATACTCAAATTAGAGCTAGCAATGTCATTAAAAACTCAATACTGAAGAGTTAATACTTGGCTTTTACGAAGGGTTCCATGTTCAATCTGCATTAGTGTCACCAGCATTTACCCAGTGCATGTTTTGCCAATAAAAGAGACGAAAAAGACTAATTGGCTTCCACYGGAAATGGTGAAAATACCCCAGTTGGAAGGGACCAATTTCACCGCGGTAAYGGCAATGAAGGTTTAGGAATTAAAGCGGAGGTGCTCAGCTTACTCATATCCGAACTGCTGGCATCGAAGTTGCTTCCAGTGGTTGCGTTACTGCTGCCTTTTGTGTGAAAATCTTCTTCCATGGACTCCCATGTCGACGAATAATCATGTGACGGCAATGGTTTAATGCTGTTCAACAAGTGCGGCTCCAGAATGCTGACCACAGTCTACAACATGACCCAAACCAACAAATCATGAGTTCCAGTGTGTCTCTACCCCAAAGACAAAAACATTGTGATTATCATATCTCTTTCTAAATATTTCCAGACGACAATTACTGACATATTCCATACCTAGAATGACTCTATTTCTATAACCCACATGACAATTCATCAAAATCTCACCCATTAGATAGACACCATCATATCACTCATAGTATTGTATCATTTTAACTGGACTCAAGAGCATTCTAGAGTTTTTAACCATTGTGTGTGTGTGTGTGTGTGGGGGGGGGAGAGACAAATGATAACACAAATGTGAAACAAAAATTCAGCAGAGAAAAGGAAGTGGAGAGGTGGTACGAGACGGAAGTTTACCTTCATTGAAGGTCGATCGTCTTTATCAAACAAAGAGCACTCCAGGCCAAGCTCCGCCATGTCCTGAAACACATCCTTCGGGTAGTCGTCTCCAAGCTTTGGATCAGCAATGGCTTCTATTCCTCCTTCTCTGAGCCTTGGCTTCACCTGCCACAAGTACAACCGTTACACAATCAGCTCAAGCCTGGTCATGTATGAGCTAGAGAAATAACTTCACTAGAATTTTGCCTTGATTCATTCATGTGGGTGTATAACCTACAATCATGTTTTATTTTTTGTGTATGAAAACAGCGACATGAGTGGAGAATTCAATTTTTGGGGCTAAGCTAGCCAGGCAGATGATCTTACCCATTCCACCAGATTGAACTCAGATACTCTTTCACGGTCAATTGCTCTCTGGCCAGTGACAAGCTCCAAAAGCACCACGCCATAGCCGTAGACGTCACTGGCCGTTGTCAGTTGCTGACGAATGAAGTACTGAGGATCAAAGTACCTGCCCATTGAGAGAAAATAAAATAAATTAACATCATCACTCCAGCTGCAACAAGCAGGACTCCAGAATAGCTCGTGAGAGAATCGGAGCCATGGTAAATGCTGTTTAGCTCCTTATCCTCTGAATAATTCTAGTGAACTTGCAACGCACTTAACATTCTTGAATAGTAGTGACATGGTACCTTCTGAGAATAATCACCTTTTTGAACTAATACTTATTTAGAACAAAGTCTTGCCAAATGGGCGTTAAAGTGAAGTGAGMTCTTGGCTTGAGAATCTCTCACTTGTTCAGCTCAACTTCGCAAAACATGTTGTCCAGAATTCCTTTCATTCCAATTCAGCATCTCTCAAAGGGTTTTCTAGATTGTTATCCAGTCATTAGATTGAAGAATTCAATTGTGAAACTAAGATAATAAAGATGATAAAGAATAGAAAAGGCGTCAGGAATTGRTACCCTGCAGTGCCAGCCGGTCGAGTAGAGACATGGGTTGCTAATTCATCCGTGGCTCTTGAGATGCCAAAATCAGCTACCTTGGCTATTAAGTGATCGTCCAGCAAAATGTTGCTAGGTTTAACATCTCTATGAATCACTGGTGGGTCCTGCATTCATTTCATGAACGATTCAGTGTCAAACTCAAACGTAGCTGTTGCAGATTAACTCCATTTTTTATTGCTCATTAACGATTGTGAGAATCTTATTCACATGCTTTCCTTTCACAATAGAAATCGGACATCTCAGGTGTAAGATCAGGAATTTTTGTTGGAGAGTGATGCAAGGTAGTACCGCAAAGGAATGGAGATAATCCAAGCCATGAGCAACGCCTACTGCTATTTCCAACCGGTTGTACCAACCCAATCCTTGGCTTGAGCCTTTTGTCCCTGTGAAAGGAATAAAAATATTCAAGAGTTAGCTTGCACGTACAATATCAAGTTCCTTCAGCTGAAATCTGAGGCTCATTGCCTTTCTCCTGTAATCATAAGAGGGACGGAATGTTTCAACTTACTGAAAAGGTGAGCGTGAAGGTTTCCTTGTCTCATGTATTCGTACACAAGGATCTGCACAGCAGACCCAAAACTCCACCAACAACTCCACCTATGATGGCCGCAGTGTTCGTCGACTTCTCTGGGTCTGAACATAGTATCAGTGCACGTCAGTAACTGAAAAGGAATAAGATCTCCTCAAGAAAGTTAAATTTTCTCACAATCTGCAAAGTAATTACATCGAACTTGTTTACAAAGGCCAGCAAAGACTCTTGGCAGCTAGGAAAAAGCATCATTTCGAGTGCGTATATATATATACCTCCTGGTTTGCATGTACAAAGAGAGCTGTTGTCGACCTGTTGATGTGGAGGACAAAGAGGACATGAACCTGAAGAAACATTACAGACAAGTGTGTGAACATACTATCGTAAACTACGTGGATATCATTCACTCCAGAAAGCTCAGTTGTCATCATATCTTGGCAAAGCTCCTGAAGATGCTCACCATTTGCAAATATAGAATTACACGCGTAGCCACTGGCTTTAGCTGTGCACTGGGACGTTTTGCCGGTTTGTCCAAAGAAGCAGTTCCATCGTACATCCCAGTCGTCATCACTGTATTCGGAATGGATTAGTAAGCAGGGCTTCAAAAAAAAAAGCCTGCCAGGAAATTGACGTAGCAAATTAAGTGTATGCATCCACATGATTATTCAGAAGTTTCAGGGTGTGTTTTCACTTACGCCGTGAGATTCGGAGGTACCGCCGTAGGTAATGGTCCTGTAAGGTAGTTACAGTCGAGTTGCCTGCAACAAACCCTAGAATTATGAGCAGCTGTGTGCTTATTGCAACATCATCATGGGTTTTCAAATCTGGTCTACAAAGATACATCATTAAGGTGAGAGCRCTCACACATTCKTCAGCGAGGGMCTCAAGGGACTCGTAGGATATGTCCCTGTCAGCGAGTTTTTATCCATTTGCCTGCCAGACATGAGGGTCACACCATCAGACTAGAACTACAGTAGAAGACCCATTCAAGCTTTAGGTTTTATAACAGAAGTATTCGAACAGGAGATGTCTTCTTTTCTGTGCATTTCGCTGCTCTCCTCTGCCACAATAACCTCACTGCCTAACTGCTAATAGACTTCGAGCAGGAATTTACAGTACTGTGAAACCCAATTTAAAGACGAAACAAACGTTTGAAAATGGAGAAAGATTTGATGCTCAATGAAAATGATAATTCAAAATAATTATGGAATGAGCATCAGAACGTACTACATGGAATGCTCACTGAGAAACTTTCAAAGCAATAGTACCATGTCGGGTCTCCACAACTCGAAAAAATGAAATTCATTTCTTCTTATCAAATGAGGATTACAGTGAGAATTAGACGGAAAATAATTATGAGGAAAGAGATTGACATATAAAAAATTATACATTTCGTGGGATTAGCCACTTCTTTTTTAGCTCATTTTGCACCAGAAATAGGAAGAAGTTAAGGGGAATAGATCTTACAGATCTGAGAGGTTAGTCAGAGTCCAGATCCATGATGGAAATTCTCCAGAAAGGTAATTGTCCGAAAGCCTACTGCTTGGCACAACAGACACACAAATCAACTTGGTTATGTCAGAACGGTTTTTGATAAGCGAGTACAGTCAAGTTACAGAGTCCAGATTGTAGATTGAAATTTCAGAGACCAGAAAAATAGGAGAAAAATGAAATTAGACCCAGGTAGGTTTCTTCCAAATCAGTCCCTCATTTTAAGCATATTTTTCAAAATTAGGAATCAAAGTACTACACGACAGGGCAAGACTTACAGAGTAGTCAGCTTTGTCATATTTTTCATTGAGGCGGGGATGCGCCCAGTGATTGTATTGGAGTACAGGCGACTGGCAGTTGCGTAACAAGGCAAACGTCAGCAATGACTTAGTTGTGGCAAGAGCATTGGAGAAACCCAATTCATATTCTTAAGCGATTCGATCCTCTCTTAATTTTCTAGTGTAAACTAGACGGTTGCAAATGCGCCTTCAATACGGTGACTTCCTGAGAAACTACAAGTAAAGCAGAACTCTGTGAGATCAATTTCGAACCCTAAAAATTGCTGTGAAGGTACCCAACATAAACCATCGCTAATTCCAATGCAAAAAGATAGAGCCACTCACAAATCCGCCATGCGGTTTAGAAGACCTATTTCGGAAGGTATGCCGCCCCAAATGTTGCAACGATGCACAGCCCTTCATCCACAAACAGGTTTGAGGGAGTAAACCCTAAGAGAACCGCAACTCATAGACCATGAAAATCATGAGAAAGAAAGCCACGAGAAGTTGATTTCAAAAGAAAACAAAGGCAAAGGCAGGATGAGGGTGCTCACAACTTCTGCAGGTTGACAAGGTTTCCAATCTCTGGTGAAATGTTTGAGCTGAAATTGTTGGGCCCTAGACTCCTGTCCACCTTAAAAATGTCAAAACTAAGTGCATAACCCTACCAACTTAAATGATCTAGTAAGAGAATAGACGTGAAGAACAGAGAAACACGAACATGAGTTCTTCAAAGCATAGAACTGACATAACATTCTCGAGTAGTATTCAATTTGCACTGTAACACAAAAGAAATTGAGAAAATAATAAGATGAAAAAACAATTATGAATCAATTTATTCTATCGTCATCTGTGCAATCGCAGTCAAATGAGCCCACATGCGAACATGCTAACCAAAGTCTGGATGAAAAGGAACAAATACTTCCAATGTGAGCCACACCCGCTGTAGCAAAAATAACATGAGCCCAAGATTGTGCACAAAAATAAACTACATTCTTGTTTTTCAGCTCACTTTGCAACGTTTTCAAGGGCGATAAGGGATCAATTMTGGAAAGCAACTAAATTCAAGTTCAGGGCACTCAAAAGTTTGGCATACTTACAGCTCCTGCAAACCTCGCAAAGTCCAAAGCTCGGGTGGRAAGCTTCCTTGGAAATAATTTGACGCAAGATATCTGCCAGACAATGCTGTAGCTTGTCATTCAAGTAGCTAAGCATACCCACTCACATAAAGATAACTCTCGTGTGAATTGTATGCATCACTGAAATGCTCTACACAAGTGCGTTTGATGAAGCTCACAGTCTCTGGAGATTTTTGAGTTCGCCAATTCGCGGCGACAACAGACTTGGATTAAAATAGCAGTTGTCAATTTGCCTGCACCATGAAAGAAAATTTTTGTAAATGTCATGAAACAAAACCGCCCACATTGCATGGAGAAGGCTACTSGATTCTYCATACTAAGGAAAATGACAATCAGAGAGATGGAGTGCTCACAGCTCAACTAAGGTAGTCAAATTAAATACGACTTCAGGAAACGACCCTCCTCGGAGATTCGCTGAAAAATTTCTGCRCAAACCTCACAACGTACAACACTAGGTTAGTGTTGCCAAAACCAGCTCATCATGGAAACCTGTTGAAACCAATTTAGCCTCATTTTGGACATCTGTCCACGTGAACACGTAGAAAACATGAACGAAAATCCTAGCAAAACCTTTTCCCTCCTAGAAAACCTGATCAGAATCTAATTTTAACGCCATTACTGAAGGCAGTTTCTAATGTAACCCTGTCAATCGTRAGCATGTGGAGTTATTAAAAAAAATTTAGGGTCGGGGCTGTAACTTCAACACTTACAAAGACTTGAGAGAGGTCAAACTAGCAAGCGGTGCCAAATCTCCCTTTACCCATGTCAATGAGCTTTTCGCAGCGTTACAATCAAGATTCTCCAAGAAGGAGAGTTTTCGGATGGCCTCCGGCATGATTCCGTTCACTCCCACAGTCGAAAAGTTCCTGTTCTCCAACCCACAGCTCTTTCGTGAGTACGAAACTAGAAAATATCCATTTAGGGTAACTTGAAACCCTAAAATAGAAAGAAACTCCCTCCAGCTAAAAAAGGACTGCTAATTTACGATCCAGTTCGCAAGGACTGCTAATTTACGACGCAGTTCGCAAGGACAGCACACAAACTGCAACAGCTTTGCGAGGCTTCGTGGCTTTGCGTGATTTACAGCGTAATGACATGGTTGCCGCGCGGGTCGCACTTGATGCCCTGCCACGAGTTCAGACATGGGTCCGTCGCTGCGGTCCAGTTGAGAGTACTGTTAAACTTCCATTCACTTCCTATGGTCAACAGCGCCTCCTCTGGAATTGATCAAGCACAAACGGCGCTTGTCAGCATCAAATGGCGAGGCCATGGTCAAACTGGAAAAAATATTCTAAGAAACGAAACTAGCTAACATGATCGAGACGTGGTTGCTAATTGCTTGCCCTGGCTAACAAACATTCGAGCTTCCTTGACAAACAGGCTTGGGAAAAATTAAGGAGCTAGCTAGTGTCGGATTGGTGTTGAGCTTCAATGTTACGTACTTTCGGTGGCGTTCAAAGCCGCCTTTGAAAGAGATAGAGTGGCCATCAACAAGACCAGAAGAAGCCACCGTGACCGACGACGAGGTTGCAGCTCCGCCATCGGAGCCAACTCCAGTTAATTAGCGTCTTACAACAACCGAGAATTCTCGTCAAAACTACTTCTTCCTGTTCCTCTTCAGGGAGCCTATCCAGCTTGCTCCCGGCCCCCAACAGACTCCCGAACAGACGCCGACAGCAATTTGTACGCGTTCCAACTCCCAAGTCCTGGGAAGATTGTTTGCTTTTAAGGGTACGCCCGTKTCCGAAAGTTGCCTCTTCTTCTCATTAATTAAGTCGTCGACAGAACTCCTATCTATCCGCTCGAAATCTGCTAAATGGACTGATACACATTCAAGAGCGCTAGCTAGCTGGCTTGTACGTGAACCGTCGCTGTCACACGCAGCGACGACACGGATTTGTGGCGACTTTGACACCCGAAGCGAGCTCTCCCAACTACACGAAGGACATTGGTACACTGATTCTACAATCCCGCAGATACGTCACGAATCGGAGTATTGATTCTCCACGTTCGAGCGAGCGAGCTGTGAGCTTGGCAATGCTAGCAGCGCAAGCTCCTGATGAAAAGAGCCACCACGGAGGCACGAACCCCACGTCTACGGAGGGGTGTTTGACAGAGCGAGGCTCAGCGATTGTCACCACCAACCGGCGAGACGAACTGGTCCATTTTTCAACACAAMATTTGCGTGCGCAGCGTTGGATCCGCTCGCTGTCGCCGTGTGAAAACGGTTTTCTTTCTATTTCAGGTTTGGGGGACTGTGCAGCAGACGGGGGACTGACGGAGCTTCACTGCAGTCACATGTGGGGCAGCGCGGTCTGCACTCTGGGGGAAAATAATTCCCCTGCAGAAAATGCAGGAATGTATTATATTATTTTAAGTTAGCAAGAACTACCGTCAGCCTTTTGGCTTTCACCAGCAAAGCAAGAACTACCGTACGTGTAGGTCAGTTTAGTAAATAACTCGGGGAAATTTGGAAAACGTCGAAATAAAAAAAAATTATTCACAACTGTTTCTAAAAGTCTGAAATAATTATTCTTGAGAAAAATTAGACATGGGAACACACTTACGCTTAATAAACAGAAAGAATCAATCCAAAATTAATTAGGAGAAAGTGTCGATAGCAAAAAATTCCTATCTGCCTGCTGAATGGTCGAACTGTGAAAAGTAAAATATTTTGACATCAACCTTCCGAAACTGACCTATGCCTAAGGTAGTGTGTCTTGTGCTTGTGTTGTTGCCATAGTCATTGCCATGTCAAAACTCAAAAGTGATGGCTAAGCCCTCCTTAATCTCCTCAAATAAGTGTAAACGTAATTTCCTAATTTTTTAATTCAAAAATAACTCAAAAATTGCTAAATTTCACATTGTATGTCCAAACTCCATGAAAGAAAGCCCATGCACTCCTCTTTGTTGAGGGCTTTCCGTTGTTCCAAGGAACGCATGGTCAAGGAGATCTCAACATAACAAACAAACAAACAACCTATCTTAAAGGTATGGATGATGAAAATTGAAAATTTTGAAATTCATTTTGAAATATTCATTTAACCTCAAAATGATTGGGAAGTCCAAGTTAGACTTTTGTATTTCGTGGACAAACCATTCCATTMTAAATTCCAAAAAATAAAAAATAAAAAATACTTTTAGGAGAATGTGTGTCAAGTTACTAGTTTTCTAACACACTAATTTGAATATGCAGTTGAAAAATTTCTAAGGTGAAATAATGGATTTTCAAACTCAGCTGGAGAAGTTKGGTTCTGCAATGTTAATGTATGGGTTGTGAATATTAACCCTTAAACATCGAGGCAGACATTTAGCATCCGACGGAAGATAGCGAATTAAATTGTATAGGACAGAAGTGCATCTATTCATCCTTGGAATTTCTTGTGAAAAGGGGAGATTTTCTACAAAATACTTTGACTTCCAATGAATACTTTTGGATTATTCTATACTAGTAATTCCCACGGTATCAAAATGGATGATTTCCACGGTCCCCAACCCATTCTGTAAGGGTTAATGTTCGGTTGAATCATTGTATGTCATGTTTTGTTCATGTTGGACTTGGTGGGTGGTGATGAACTGATGGTTCTTGCATTTTTTGGAAATTGTGACATAGGTTATTTGCAGCATTGAGTTCCAGAAGAAGAAACGCAGGAATTAAGGTATCACATAGTACATTAGAACCTCCCTAACTCAATCCTCTTTAACTCAATAAAGTTCTGTTAGAGAACATTGATTACTAGTCTAGGCTTAACAATGTGAACCACATAAAAAGATCATGCCCCTCCCTAATGCAATAACCACTCTTATTTGATATATCAGATCAGTCCCAATCTTAGGGAGGTTCTACTGTAGTTAATATTGTTAAGTAGAGTTGTGGGAGCTTTTCATTTCTTAATCGCTACCTGAGAATCTCAACTAAGTGTAGAAGAGAGTCAGAAGACTCAAAAAGACCAAGGCCAAGGAGGATTGATTCCCCTACATAACATTGTTAAACCAGCTCAACGGCCTCAATAGCCCTAGGTGGAGGGATAATTCCTGCTTAGATACCTTAGGGGGAAATTTCAATTATAATGCTGTGAAACCATTGGGACATTTGTCATGCATTGTTAGTGCTTTGAAAGTTATTCGTTAGAGGGCTCCAAATTTTGGAGGAGCAAAAGGATACTCCCGAGAGAATGTTAATAATGTTATATATTGCTCCATTGAAAGGTGAATGTAAAAATTCCTCATTATTTTGTGTCGCGTCAAATTTGTATCTCTTCACCTCCCTTACAACGGCTCATTTGGGGCCTTTGATTACAAATACCAATTCAAAATTTTCAAGTTTTATCATATATAGCAAATCCAAAAATTCAATCTTTTCTCTAGGGTAAAAAAACAAGGCAATGAAGGGGTCAATTCTCTCCATTTTTTTTGTTATTGCCTACTTCTACAAGTGTGCAGTTCGTGGGTGCGCTTCTCAAGGTTTAAGGTTTGGGCTTGATTCCTCTCTCTCCATTTTCTTTTGGATTATTTCTGTGTTTAAATTCTATGTGCAACTAGTTAGTGATAGGGTTGCTCCTCGTAGGATTCATGGCTAATTGCCAGAGGTCCTTGAGAGACCACTACTTTGCAAAATCCAGGGAAGTTGACGTTGTTGAAAATTTGTCATCGGGGTCTGAAAACTCTTCTCCCGAAACTACTGATTTAAGCATTGATTGACCTCCTTCTTTAGACACTAAGATTGCTCAAAGTGAGTGGAAGGAGCAATGGTGCTTTTAATTTGATTGGTTGCATTTTGGTGCAAACATTGGGAAGGTGTTTTGCAAAGTGTGCAGGGACAAGGGAGGGCAATCAACATATGTGAAAAAAGGCTCTCGAAATTTGAAGGTAAGTACTTTCTAAGACCATACCTAGTTTAATGAATATAGACTCCTTGCTTGATTAGCGCAGAGTGGCGGGACGGTGATGGAAAAAACAATTGTCAGTGGCTTGAGGGCGTGCAATGAGGCCATAGCTTCTTTGTTTCGAGCAACATATTTTTTAGGGAAGAATTCTTTACCCTACTCAAAATTCCCTTTGTTGAGCAAATTGCTAGTAAGTGTTAAAGCTCCAATGACCCTTTCTATGTATCAGGACAAGAAATCATTTGCAGACCTAATGTTGTACATATTTGTTGTGATTCAGAAGCAAATCCTTAAACATGTTTGGAATTTACCATATTACGGTATAATGATTGACGAATCCACCGATATTAGTGTGACATGGCACCTTGTTGTGTTTGCAACCGTGATTGAGGAGACTCTATTGGGGAGTGTTTTCTTGGGCCTGCTACCAATTAAAGGCAGAAAGAAAGACGCGGTTGTCATCTACAATACCCTGAGTGCACACCTTTGGAGTTGGGGGTTGCTTCTACATAAATTTTGGGGATTTAGAAGTGATGGCGCCAGAACCATGACTAGCTCTCACGCTAGGGAGGTTGCACACATTAAAAATCAAGTTAATCCTTTCTTGCTTGCTTGGCGGCCATTGATGTTGCAAAGGCGCCCAACTACAAGGTGATGTCTTCTAAAATTGACCCTCTTTTGAATTCAATTCACTAGAAGAAAAGTGTGTTGAACTCGACCAAACCAATGAAACCATGTAGGTTGGATTTTGTTGAATTCTCCCTTTCCAACACAAATTATGCTTTCCAACACATAAAAACGCAGAATTTTGTGCTGCAAAGGGAGAACTCAACAAAATCCAGCCCACATGATTTGGTCGAGTTCAACACACTTTTCTTCTAGTGATTGATGTTTTTTTTCCATAAGTCAAGTAAGTGAAAGCACGCGCTTACTAGCTCCATAGGCAACATAGTGCGCACAGAGATAGTCCAAATTCTAATGCTCTTCATTGTAGAGACCACTGATTTCAACATTGAAATTTTTAGTGAATGCATAGGGTTTCATGTGCTTCCTAAGAATGGCCCTTTTGGGATCATCTATGGAAGCTTGAATGCCAAATCTAAGGTTAGATGTTTCACGATTTTTAAATGTCTAGATCTAGGCTAGGAACTGACTTGAAAAAAGCTCTCCAGTTTCAGAGGTCATTAACAAAGGCGATCTATGAAGGACTGGATGCTAGATTTTGGTGACAATAACTTGATTTCTTGCTTCAAAGTACTTAATCTAATATGCTAGCCAAGCAATTCGGATTGCAGAGCTGGGTGTCTCTAAGTTGGAAAGGTTGCTAGAGATTTATGGAGCAAACCGGGTCACATCTAGGTCTTTCCTTCCCTCTTCCTTGATGTGCAGGCTTGTAAGCGGGAGTTTTTGTCCTTCAAATTATACTGTACAATTGAATGGGAGGACAAAACCATCCGAGATTTGTGGAGTATGATCACTTTGAATCATGCCCTACAAACAAAATTTCGAAACTTGCTTGTCCTTGCCAACATTGCTATAGGAAGGTGCGTCTTCACTACCACGTACGAGAGAGCTTTCAGCATTCAGAATTTAATAAAAACTTATGTTAGGAACAGATTAAGAAGAAAAACTTAGAGGCTCTGCTTAGAGCTTTTTTAGAGGGATTGGAAGAGGAATTTGATGGTATAGTTGAAGATGCCATCTCCTTGTGGAAGAATGAAACGAAATACAAATTTCTTTATGCTAACCCGTCTATTTATTTATCTATTTTAGCCATGGATCCTAGTGCAAGCAATGGATCTTCCTTAAATGTTGATGTCCATGAGTAAGGTACGTCAATGTCTTGAGAGCTTGTGCTCACTTGTATGTTTTTGTTGCATTGTTTTTTGCACTTGTTGTTTTGATTATTTGGAAGGGTGTTGTATAAGTATGTTGGTAGGACTCACTCCTCTCCCCCTTGTTTTTGGTTGATAATATGTTGGTATTTGTGAATGGTGACTTATACACTCCTCTCCCCATTTTTTTTGGCTAATACTGTATTGATATTTGTGAATGTTGAATGTTGTGTGGGCACGTTGTACTAACCAACCTCTTGAAAATGTTTGGACCTTCTTTTGGATTTGTGCATTTTTTAAAGGCTAAATCCCTGGCCCTAAATTGGTAGGGACAATGCCAGATTCAAATCTTGCCAATAATATGGCTGTATTCTAATGAATACCTTTTCAAGTAAAACAAAACAACTCAAGGAAGAAAAAAATAAATAAATATAGAATCGACTGGATTTTCACCCTACATGGAATTTTTCGATTGAAATTGGACACTGGCGACAATGCCACCGAGAGAAAAATAGAATTTCTGGAAATTGACCGACAAATTTTGCAACCTCTCGGCACACCTCTAGACAAATTTGAAAAAAAACAGAGTGGAAGTTTCAAGGAAATCCACCATTTGTCCCACAAAACTCCTCGGATTGTGACTACACTAAATACTGAAATTAGTTTGCCTTCACAATTAGGTTGCCTTACCTGAGAAAGTTACTCTACAAGCCATCAAAGTCAATAAATATTTCTACAAATACTCCCACTTGTACACGAGTTCCAACCACACCAATAACTGAATTCAAAAGTTGTGTATTCTTCCATAGAAACAATAAATATTTATATAGTGTGGAATGTCAAGAAATTAGTGAGGGGCAACCTAATTTCACTATTTAGTGTACCGACAATASCATCCACTTTTGGTGTGCAGTCCAGTAGGGCACGTGAGCTTAATAACAACTGAGTGTGCAAATAATTTGGGTTCGTTTTCCAAGGCTCAGCAGTTACCAAAGAAGCTTCTCAACAATGTCCGGAGCAGTAACCGAGGCGGGGAATTGAGAGGTTCAGTTCGTACGGGAGTTTATTCATTTATAGAAATCATTTAGAAAGCAAATATTCACACCGAGTCTTCACGCGATGGAGTGGCATTGGCTTATTTGGCTCTAGGTCACAGGACGGAATTAAAACACTCAAGATCTTTCTGCAGGAAAGGATTCTTTTATTTTGCATTTTGCATTCGTTGAAATACTTGCACAAATGCAGTAGATAAGAAATTTGCAGCTTCTTAGGTCATTTCTATGGGGAGAATTTTTTAGAGAAGGGAAACTTCTCACGTCTTCAATGGCTAACTAACCCTCTTGWCAATTTAGAATTTCTTGTACAGACAACAGTTTATAAATTGGAAATGGGGGGCGGTCGGAAATGGGTTGCCTCCCCTATATACCTTATTAGTTCTGTGCAATTACTGTGGAATTGAGGTTCCACGAGACACCAGGCAGGCAACTCATTTACGAATTTAGTCTAGGAAAAAACTTTCTACTTACTGTAAATATTTCAATTTTTAAATAGAGAATAACTGAATGAATAGTTTTTATTTTTAAAATTGTCTACTTACATTGTGATTGGTATGAGCCACAAAAACTGCTTGTAAGTATACTGTACTGTACGTTAATTGAAATGGTCCCTTGGAATTTTCAATCCTAGTATACAGTAGAACCTCCTTTACTCAATAGGTCCCTAACCGGTCCGACATATTGGTTTATAGAGGTTTCTTGGTTTAAGAGAGGGTCAGATTTAGTTTCAACCTTTGTAATGTGGCCTAGTCTAGGATCGGTCTGACAACATTGGTTTGTATGGGGGGTGACACAAATGGAACGGAATTTCATTGCAAGAGGAGGTTTATCCTTGGAGCGTCCTAATTCATCCCAAAAATTGACAACTTGAGAAACACCATTATAAAGTGTTATTTGGAAGCATAATTTGGAACTAATATACAAATAAAAGTTGTAGACTAAGAGTTGTAGATTCCATCCGTACGATTAAATTCACCATTGATATCACCAATATTTTTTTATAAATTTTGAAAGTAAAATTTCAAAATTCCTTCAAAATTCGATAACCTATCAAGCAAGCAAAATATTGTCATTTTTGGAGTAAAACTTTTCGAAATGGATTTCAAATGAGGTTCTTTTGACATGGTGATTTTTTGAAATTTTTATGTTCTTAAAATCTATGACCTCATTTTGGCAAATCCAGTTTTCAACTAAAGTCAAAGCAATTTTGGCTTGGTCAACCATTTGACATACTTGCACATTGAAAATTTTAGAAAAATATGTATTCTAATTACACCAAATCCAACCTTTTGATAGAACAACACCTTGATACAGTATCCCCACAAATTATAAAAAATTTCATCCCTGTAGTTAGGAGGATGAAATTGCAGTTTCAACCTGTTCATTGTCTAGTTTTTGGACGTCGATGCGCTTGAGGGTTATAGAGCTTTAGAGCATCCCCACTGCGCACCTAGCCAAAAAGGGCGGGCCGGCCTCAATTGGCGTGTCCAATGAGGGAGCCGGGCCTTCCTTTTTGGCTATCACCCCACCGCAACTCCGCCTAGAGACACGGGGAGGAAGTCAACATGGCCTCTACGAATGTCACCTCGCCCCCACAAAGCATGGAGAAGCAATTAATGTCCCTCGAAAAGTGAGCAAAGAACAAAATTCACCTATACCCCCTCACGGGCAAGCCACCCCAATTGGCCGTCCGACCTCTACAATTGGCCGCGGCCGGCCAACTTTTTGGCTTCCCCGTGTGTGCCGCAGGGGAAAAAAATGGGGCCTGCCCGGCCAATTCCCGGGTTTGCTTGATTGGCCGTGTGCGGTGGGGATGCTCTTATAGAGGAGCCACTTGAGAGAGGTTCTACTGTACTAACTGCAACTTTGTCCGGACCGCTGACTGCTGGAAAAGTCCTCCGATGCAGCCAGTCTCACTGAATTCAGAGTCTCATCACAGGGAGGGACGGAGGGAGGGACCAGACAACTGCATATGAACACAAGAACTCTGATGACAGGAGAGGGAGGCCACACCAAATTTAAATGAAGTTGAGTTAAGGTAGAACCACCCATAACCGATCACTTAAGTAATTTTTGACATGATATGATGTAGTGCAACACAAAGCAATATTTTTACAGGTGCAATGATAGAAATGCTAGGGATTGCAAAAAATTTGGTAGTTTTATAGCTTGAATTGAAATTATTATGAATTTTCAAAGGTAAAAAGTGCACTGGACCCATTGCTAATCTTTAAACTCTTCCAATTCCGATCACTCAAAAAATTACTATTCCACTAATTGCTTCCTACTTCCTGAGGAATAAGTTGGGACATGTGTCATGAACTTTTAATCCCAACCTTGAAAAGATGAAAAAAAGCATTCTAGCCTTGGTTGGAAATTAGTCAATCTACGGTTGGCTATGGAGCACTGGTTGGTAATGGTGGTTCTACCTTAATCCATGAGTGGGTGCTCAAACAAGGTACCACCCATTCCCCATCAGGGTCCAATAACTAACCTATAGACTAATGTATTTCCAACCAAGACTAGAATGTTCTTTTTTTCTTTTTTTCAAAGTTGGAACTAAAAGTTCATGACACAAGTTTCAACTCAATGTGCAAGAAAGTAGGAAGCAATGAGTGAAAAAGTGTTTTTTCAGTGATCAGAATTGGAAGAGTCTAAAGATTGACAATGGATCCAGCGCACTTCTTGCCTTTGAAAATTCATAGTAATTTCAATTCATGCAAAAAAATTACCAAAGTTTTTTCAATCCCGATCATTTTCATCAACACACCTCTGAAAAATATTTACCTTGCATTGCTCGGGATTTGTCCAAAATTCCTTTACAGGTTGGTTATGGGTGGTTCTACCTTATTGTTTTTTTTTTTGGGCTGGTGATTTGACTGAGCTTAACCCCTGCAATGGAAATCCGTTTAATTGGTGTCAAATAAAGAAAAAGAAAAAGAAAATAAATGATAATAAAATAATAAAATAAAGTTATTGTTTTTCTGAAGCACTGAAGCACTCACTCAAGGGGTACTGTACTATACTGGTTAGTGTAGTGCAGTACAGTCAGCAGGGCAAGCCAAGCCATGTTGATTTTTCTGACTCCACTTGACGTAAGTTCCAGTGTACCTTACCTTCAAAGTTAATAAAGTCCCAAGTGAACAACGGAAGCTACGATCAGTCCTGCACTCAGCTCCACTACCCTGGAGGGGGGTGCAGATTCCACATGGAATCCCCATACCGACAGTCAGTGGGGGTCAAAGCCTGCTCTAAAAGCGACATTGCTCTAAAAAGCGATGTTGCTTCATTTGTTTTGAAAAGAAAAAATATCAACCGTGCTCGAAAACAAACATGATATATTAGGATGATCACATATTTCTAACCATTTAACCCCTAAATCCCAAGGTCTTTTTTTTGTGTCAAAAAACACTCAAAATTGCCAAAATTGTTGAAGTCACTGAAAGATACAAAAAAAAATATTTTTTCTAAAATCTGACTGTAGGATCTTGTACTACACTTGTCTCAGATCATGTTGTAAAAATTTTGTGATGTTTGATTGTACTAATTGAAAGATATTAGCATTCAAAGTAGAAGAAAAAGTTTTTTTTCATGAAGATGCTCTAATTGCCCGCAAAATAAGAAGCTCCATAACTTCACATCACTAATCCAAATGGAATGAATCAAAGCTTCACATTTAGACAAAAAAATAATCTATGAGGAAAAAAATATTAAATTTTTTTTTTCATTTTTTTGTGGATTTTTTTTGTTGCCCACTCTCCCCCATTTTGAGGTTATTGTGGCATAACTTTTGTTCCCGGGCACTGATTGAAATAAAAATCTAATAAGTTTATCTATGTCATTACAAAGTTTCAAAAAGTTTCGCGAAAAATTGAGCTCGTAGAAACCTGCCCAAAATCCATTTTGTCCCCCGTAGGGACAACATGACTTTAGGGGTTAAGCAATTGAACCTATTTGTAGGATGGAGAAAGTTCAAGAATTTTTTTTCCCGTATAGAGAAATAGATTTAAGATGGATTTCATTATTTWAAAAAATAAAATCCCTCAAAAACAAAATTAACATGTATTTTTTTTTTTGTTAAGATTCAATTTGTCCCATTCTCAATATGTATGTTATTTTATTATTGCCCAACAATAAGAATAAAAATGCTTTATTTATTAGGATTAGTCGGCAATTACTTACTAGGAAAATGTGGGTGTTACTAAGATCTTCCAAGTCAAAATGAAGCCCTTAAAATTTTCAATCTTCAATGGGCGTCAATGCTAGCACACAAAGTAGCAAAGCCCTAGTTTTTATTCTATTGTTTAGAAATGAAATGAAATTAAAGTTAGATTAAAATTTATAGATGTACATTATGTTGATGAACATTAAAATGTGGATGAAATTATTTCTTTATTTTATCATTAGAAAGTCAATAGACTTCAATTAGAATTTATACGCCTATAATTTTTTGAAAATCATATATATATAAGTTTAAAAATTTTCAAAATTAAAAACCTATTGGAGCAAGTGTACTTTGTAAGCTTTATTTAATTAACAATGCTCTAATCCAAATAAATCATTTTTGTTCCTTACTTCATATAAATATCAAGAAGCTCTAAGATAGGAGGCTTGAAATCCACCCACGCTCTAAAAACGCCTACCTCCCCAAATGTACACCACTTGTACATGTTGTTTTTTCATCTTTACAAGACTGTACAAACAATGTATGTTTGGCCCTTTCAGAGTGTGAGCGTCTTCAAATTCAAAAAATTCATAAGTAGTTTCTCAAAGCTCCAAAAAAACATGAAACGACTTAGGTTAGATGCCAATTCAACTTGTCTTTCAAGGAAAATTTACTGAAAAATATTTCAAGAAGTTTCACCACCCTAAAATTTAGTTTCAACTTTTACACGAGTAGTTTTTGCCCCTCCTACCTTAGAAGTTAGACAAATTTGCTATTGCAAATACATCCCATTACACATTGTCATTGTATTTCTTTTTTGCATTTAGCCCTTAAAGCTCCTTACAAGCTAAAATAGATTTCAAGAAATTTGGGGCTTGGGCATCTAAAATGAAGCATTAGGTTTGTTTTTTTATCTTTATTTCTATAGTGAACAAAATTCAAATTTTTATGAAGATCCAATGGTTGAAAAAAAATTATATTTTTGTTTGTTTTGGGTCTCAACTCAAGAAAGAAGAGTTGAAGAGGGCAGTAGCATTTTGGTTTTAAATTTGCATACTTCTTCYTAACTTGAGRCWGTGCTCACAATCTCACATCTAAAGTCCTTAAATATTCTTAGCAAAGGGATTTTGAGTTATGGGCCTCAAGAAGTCAACAAAGTCATTAATTATCAAAATTTGCCGTAGTCTTGAAAAAAAACATTTTACACCGCTTTGCAAGCTTTGTTTTCAAAGATACATTGTCTTCACACTTCCAATTGTTTATGACATTAACAGTAGTCACTGAAGAAGATCCTATAGCTATAAATTCTAAAAATGTTAAGAAATTTGATTGATATTCTTCTTTTTAGAGCCATTAATTCCTGACAATTTCGTGAAGATTTGTCAATTCTTGACGCATGGATCTTTAGAGGTTAAGATGTGAGGAAGACTCCATTTTAAATTCACATGGAACTTTTTGAAATCACSACCTAAGCTACCAATGCATACGTACATGATATCTAGGAATTATGTAACGTTAATATTGCCCTGGACGAAGGGGTATAAAGACGTTAAAGAATTTAGAATTTTTGCAAATGTTAACTTTAAGTGATATGATTATTTGATACTAAGAAATATAGTACTGATTGATTCGTTATTTTATGAAATAGTTTTTTAATTTAAATATATATATATATATATATATATATATATATATATATATATATATATATTACTAGTTATTGTATTATTAATGTTTTTGATAAAATTATATTTTAATATTACATTTTTTCTAATCATATGCTCTTATATTTAAATTTTATATTTAAATGTGTTATTTGTATCATATTATTATAGTAAAGGACACTCTTACATGTACCAAATTCTATACTAATACATTTGCAAGACTTGACTACATGCGACCATCTAAAAAGTCATAGTTATTGTTTAGGATGTGTTCAACCCCTAAGCACCCATATGACCAAAAGTGTCCTCACATAGTTTGGAAGTTCAATTCAAAGTGCTGTAACATTTGCATCCAATGTCCAAATTCAATAAAAATTGTTGGAAAATTTACGCTCTCTCTTCCAGTTTGTGTGGTAAAATTTTCAAATCATATGTTTTCAATAAAAAAATTTGTCTTCATACATATGTTTTCAATAAAAAAATTTGGAAAAGTTGTGCATACTAGTCTAGTTTGTATGCTTAAAATTTCATTTCAAACCAAAAAGTTATGAATAATTGCAAGAAACACTTGTTCTATTTTTTGTCCCCTTGGCCTCAGATATGTGGTTTTTTGTTCATAACTTTTGTGTTCTATTATGGTTTTACATGCAATTTGAATTGAAGGTGTATGTGGTAGTTTTGGTCATTAAATAATGTTTTTAGTTTTTTTTTAAACATTTACTATTTTTAAATAGCCACCGATTGGGTGTCTACCTTGGTCATTTTGGAGTTTTTAAGTCCTATTTTTGACCCAAAAATGAAAACTTGAAGCTCAAAATTGGGATACAAGGAGTTTTACTAAAGTTACACAATCCTTCAAAGAGATTTTTTAAGAATWATAAAATGTCCACCTTCCACATGTGCTAAAAGTGCACTACCTTTACACAAGTGCACAGAACACAATTTTATTTTTCCAAAGATGAAAATGTTTGAGTGGAAGCATATTTGAGTTATTTAAAATCTTATTTTTTGTTTTTGATTTTTAATTTTACTATTTTCCAGAAATCAACCAACAAAGTCTTCATTTTCTATTTTTCTTAGTATCTTTCATTGTGCTTTTTTGTAAATAACTTTTAGAGATAATTTTTTCTAGTTTTGAAATTCTAGAGAAATCTTATTTTCAATGCTTTACAAGTTATACATATTTTATTTTATTTAAAAAARATTTATTCCAAAAGTCACAGGATTCATTGAAATAGGCCGTTTTGGGACAAATAGGATAAGTGTTTCTTGCAATCACCTTATGAGTAAGTGAGAAGCAATCTAGAAGGAGGTTTAGTCATATGGTAGATGTGTTTTCTGCAACTTTTCTTGATATTTTTTGGCATTTCAAAGTCATTTTGCAAACACAATGAGTCAATTGAATGATAATTTCTTTCACCAATGTGTTTGTTTGCTAGTTTTGAATCACTTTATAGTTTAATGTTTTTTCATTTGAGTAGGTTTAGAAATCAAATTTCACCACTAAATATAGAAAAATTTCAAAATCCTTTTACAACTCTAAAACATTAAAATCTTGCAATCTATGCAACCAAATGAATCCAAATTTTATTCATGTCATCTACAACACATACAGTACAAGATTTATATGTTTGAGATGTCCATACCTTAGTGACAATTAGAATTATGACACTAGAAAAGCAATGATGCTTTTAATCCCAGAAGGCCTTGGGCTTTGAGAGGTTGAGGACAACAATAGAAAGCTATACAATCCAATTTCGAACACCTATAATGTGTGTCTTTTACCCCAAAAACWAAATTAAGAAAAATGCAAGTGAAAWTKTTTTTGACTTGCCATTTTAGTAGGTGTAGGAGGAATTTCAAAAAGAAAAATGAAAATCTGATAAATCAAAATATGTACAACAGTTAATGGAAAGATAATGGGTCATCCTACCTTCTACACTTCAAATACACRTTTCATTTTTCAGCCTCCTTAGGCTTCCCACGCCTCCTAGTGCGGCTTTTGCCGCATCGAGTGGGCATCCACCTCTTACTCTAATTAGTTACTGACTTCTAACCCTCCTAACCCTCCCAAGCCGCTTGTGGCTAGGCGCGGTATTTTATCCTCTGCAATGAAGGTCAACCTTTATTTGTGTCAAAAAAAAATACACATTTCACATGTGAAATCTATTCTTACACCATAATCAAGATTTGAAAGATAGTATAAGATAAGATTTAAAGTTCTCCTCTGGTCCATTCTAAATACTTAGTTAATATTTTTTTAAGAATATATGCTAAAATAATTTTATGACCTGAYACAATCAAACTTCTATACWTATTACCTTGATTCTAATATATATTACATAATTTCAATCCGCTTCTAGATCCTCAACAATTGTTAGATATTAATATTTACTAATTCTTCATAACTCCTCTCTAAATATATCTCATTATGTGTTAGATTAGCCAAATTAKTAAAAAAATTTAAAAATAATAGATTAAAGTCAAAGTCAAAAGGTTATATAGTAGAATTTTTATAGTTTAAATGTTGTATAGTAGAATACTAGAATATATAGGAAGCAAGCGGGCSGTGACACATTACTTGAGAGAGGTTATTACAATTACAATCTTGGACCTACTACTTAACAATTTTTTAAAGATTGAAAATCAAGTGTGTGTTTTTTGAATTTTTTTTCTGGTCTTTGAACTCAATTCTTCAACATAATTTTTTTTAATTCAAAGTTTGTAGTGCAAAAAATTTCGATAGATGGCGGTCAAAGTCATTTGAAATTGCAAGCCAGTATTCAATAAAGCTTTCTTTTTCAACTTTAAATGTTAATATCTTCCAATCTATTCGGTCAAACTTCATGAAATTTTTACCACATGATCTAAGTCAAGTGAAGTACAAGATCATACAGTTAGATTTAAGCAAAAAGTCATTTTTTTGTTTTCTTGGGTGAATGCAACAAAAATGGCAGTTTTCAATGGTTTTTGATAGAAAAATGGCCTTGGGACTTTAGGGGTTAATAGAAGTGTTTTTTTGTAGAAGATGATCGAAATCCACCACCATTCTACCACCAAGTTAATACTTATCCATTTTCAATCTACAAGATGCTCGCTTAATTTGAGGAATTTTCAAGTTCTAAAGAAGAGTCTTATTAGAGCCAAACAATGTTGTTGGATGTTGATGAGCATTGCACATTCCTTAGGAATTTTAGGTGCAAAATTTTCTTGGTGGGGTGGTGGTGTTCACCCCTATTAACTCAAGGGGGGTGGATACTTTCAAAATGGGCCAAAACTACCAAGAACTTGAGCAATTTGTTTGCTCATCTTTTCACGAGATTAGATAAAATAAAACCATATTATTCTTGAGGTTTAAATTGAAAGTGTGAATTTCAAGAAATGACAAATTATTTGACCTCACATTTTAGTAGATATTTGTGTTTGAAGTTTTATATGGGTCGATGGAAAAATAGGGCAATGTCCTTTGAAGGAGCAKGTTCAAGTGAGAATATTTCAAAATGATGACCCATTTGTGCCCAATGAAAGACAAGAGAGTTGAAAATGTACATGTAATATTTTACAACATTCCAAGCATTTTTCAATTTATGGTGGAGTTTGCAATGCACAATGGTCATTGCAATGAGAGTATTGTTTGTAAAAAGAATAAGAATGTGACACTTGTCTTCTCCTTGAGTTCCTTAACCTTAATGAGGTGGGCAACGCAGAGCATTAAATTGTGCCAATGAACTAGGCCCCGCAGGCTAGATTTACCGCTGGAGAAAACGCAGGAATGTTTTATTTTTTGCAAAATTTATTTTTTGCAATTTCTGAATTCATATTTGCAATCAGGGACTCCAAATTAGCTAGGGGGCTAGAGAACATACCCTAGTGACGGCTCAATATAGGGGGCTTTTATTTACTTTTACCCTACAACATTACCTTGCGGGGCCCAGTTCGTTGGCACGATTTAACGCTATGCGTGGGCAACAATCGCATTGGTTGGTTGACTTTTAAGTCCATGTCCGGTCTAATCCCTCCAAATGAGCTATGAACTATACTACAAAAAATGGTCACTTGGGTCATTAGGGATTAAAAGAATGGTAGAGCAATTGCCCTACACTTAAGTATTGATACATTTCTTCCCCGTTTTCTCGACTTTTAGAATATGAAGTTAGTTTAACCCTTAAACGACGCCGCGGACGTTTATTGTCCTTTCAATGACAAAAAACTCATCTATGAGCGGACACTCACTAATTTTCATCCGTTCTTTTTGTGAAAGTGACCACACATATGTCAATCATCATGAAAAGTCAAATTTAGTGTCTTTAATTGCTTCCAAATGACGAATGGACTTTTTTGTCCACAGCATGATTCTGTGAATGTGAGTAGGTGAATTATTTCAAGTCAACAGAAACACCGACTAAAGTGGATATTTCCATGTCACTTGGCTTTATCAAATCATGAGACAGAATGTGTTGTAATCTGATAATTGCAGGCCAGTGAGTGGGCCTCCTGTCTTGAAAAAATCAAGGAAAATATTTACTGTAGAGATTGTGACAGGCAATCATAAAATAATTAATTTATGGCCTTTGTGAATAGTGCAACTATYTACGTGTAACTTACTTATTGGTTAGTCTAGTTTTGTTTGGGTTCATGCAGTGAATTTGAAATTTATACTCCCTTGTTTCTGAAAAAGACCCGTGTTTGCTTTGTACTCCATATTTTACAAAGTCAATAAGGACTAATTTCACAAACAGATGTAAGCTAGGAGGTCCTAAAATGGAGCAGGTTCTAAAGGTACATTTTGCACTCTCCCATGTACAAGCAGTCTACATTTGAGGAGGTGGTCAATTTTAGAGCCCATCGAAATGTACTTTTCTGTAACTCTAAAAATTCATAACTAATTCCACAAAGCTCCAAAAAAATATAAAACCACTTGTGTTAGATGTCAATTTCTCTTGACTTTCAAGAAAAATTTAATGAAAATTATTTCAAGCAGATTCACCTTGCCAAATTTCGGCTTTAGCCCTTAGATGGGCGCTTTATGGACCTCCTACCTAGTAGAATGTTTTGTTTCTTGACATTAGTTTTGGTAATTATTTTGAATTTATTGGCTCTAGATTGATGGGGAGGATTCATTGCATTGGCAAAATCTATGCGAAAGGACTTTGAGAAAAGTGAGTTACTGCTATAGTGACATGGCCTAGACTTAGGATTAGATTCTAGTGCGATTGGATTTGGAATATCGTCCCAACTTTATGACTATTCACTACATGTGGGTGAGTTTCGTAAATAATTAGTGAAAATTTGGAACATGTCTAAAATTTTAAAAATTGTACAACTATTTCTGAAACCTGAAATAACGTCATTATAGCTAATTCTCAATATCCAAATATTTTTCTTGATAAAATTTAGAGAAATGAACACATTTACACATGAAAAGAAAAGACCAATCCAAAATTAAGAATGTCAAAAAATTAGGAAGGACAAAGTGCTTAAAGCCAAGAAATCCAAATCAAATTGCCAAATTGTCCTAATTCTAAAATCAATTTAAATTATATCAGCACCAATGCGCCAAATCTAACCTATAAATATGGTAGTTTCTTCATTTTGCTTGAAGTTTCTCCCTATTTGCAATTAGGGGATTTTCTTTGAAGATTTTTTTCGAGAGCCAATTCTCTCCTTGCTTGAAGTTTCTCCCTGTTTGAAGTCCCACTAAAGTTGGTCACCCATTTCCGACCACTTAAGCAATTCCCACTAAAGTTGGTCACCCATTTCCGACCACTTAAGCAATTCAGCCTATCTGTGGTAGGCAAAAAGTTTAGGAATTTTTTTTCCAATGTAGAGAAATAGATTTCAGGTGGAATTCATAATTTTAAAATTTTTTTCCCTCAAAATCAAAATTAACATGAATTTTTTTCATAGTTTTAAATTTTTTTTCCCTCAAAATAAAAATTATCATGAATTTTTTTTCGTGAAGATTCTGTTTGCCCCAAATCCGATCAGTAGGCAAACCAATTTCCAACCATAGGATGGTCCCAAAATCAATGCAAGGCTTTCAATGTACATATTGTGATTATTGTATGCTTTCAATGTACACCTCTTGGACATTGTTATTGCTCTTGTGGGACCACCAAAACGTGAGTTGTCACGTAGACTTGAGGGGATCGGAAACAAAGCACCCTATTGAACGCAAATGGCATGCTCGTCGGAAATGGGGTACCTCCTTTAATCACACTTATCTATTTTTCGTTGCTTACTACCCGCGATCTTTGGAGGGGTCCAATATCGAGCCCCCAACACTACGACAGAGCCCAAACGAGTTCATCATGTCATCACACAATTGCCAATCATGAAACTGATGAAACTGATTGATGCAAACATATTATCGAAGGCCATATCAATATTACGACATAGAAGTTGACCCCTACTTACTGCAGTAATCACTTGGAAAAAATATAGACCACGACATCACCTTCCAAAATTGGGAGTATTCACAGTACTTGTAAATTACTACAGGACTGACCACACTCATTACACCTGAAGGTCTTGTTCTTAGAAGATACCTCCAGAATGCTATAAATTCGCTATGCAAGGGAACAAATGCATGAAAGSGTCCCAAAAGATAATGAGTCCTAACTAACAACTAAAACTATCAAATGTGTACAGTATATTTGAGCTCTGATCCTCTGTATCCGTGGGAAAAATCTCTACAGCCCTGCTGAAAGCTATTGGATCCCCAGCAAGGAAATGATATACAAGATCCCGGTTGGCAAACTCTACTCTCAGGCGACCCCCAAGTGACTCACAATTAGAGCCCAAGGGTGCACAAAGGTTAAATATAAATGTAGATCATCTCAGGGAGAAATCTACTACCCCTAGTCACAATGGCATTCGTCACTTGGCAATCTGGTCCGACAAAAATTTTGATATGGTACAAAAGTCTCTTGCCACTGCTTGAACTGGTCGCGTAAGCTACTCAGACCAGTCGCATTTACAGGTTGCTCTGTTTCACCTGCAGAATATGCCAGTGCAAATTTGAGTGTACAATCCGGAACACTGTTTTCTTGGAACGTATTTCGGGATTAGCTAGGAACGGCATAAGAAAACTAAAGAACAAAGATGGGCTAAGAATGACTGGAAATCAACCAAGGCAAGGCAGAAAGAAAGTGCAAGAATGTTGCTCACTTGATGCAAGGAAGGGTAGCTGGATTGGACAGAGATGAGAATCCTTCAAAACTTTCTGTGCAGAAGTGCCAAGGTAACCATCCGCAAACGTTCCAAAAAAGTTTCCGAGAGCATGTTTGTCTAGAACAGAGGTTTGTCTTCCTTCAGCTTGAGGTAAGCTGCCTCCAAGATCATCATTTATCTCGTCAATTGCCATTGGAGTGGCCATATTCAAATGTTGTCCTCTAATAGGCTTCCCACGAAAGCCTGGCAGAATCGATTCCCTATCTGATATTTGGAACTGAACAAGATGGCTCGTGTCAAACCCTCCAGGGCCAACAGAGATGTCATTCCATGCCTCTACGCTGTCAGCCAAAGACAAATCCAGTACCGGCTCTCTGCATTTCATCTCTGTTGTGATGCTATACAAAGCGTATCGCACATGATCACAACCCTCCTGAATTACACTGCGACGAGCTGATGAAGATTCYTGTGCGACGACCGACAACTGTGAATCTTCCATGCCAAWATTAGCCTGCTGGTTTCTGCTTCTGTCTTCCGATGAGAAACCATCCAGCAAAACTGGAAGGGGCACAGTYAACCCCTCAATAGATGACACTACATCCTCCTCGTGATTATTACTCTCAACAAGAGAACCCTCGGATACCTGGGAAGTAAGCAACATCGATAAATACTTCCGCTGATGATGCAATCGAACATCTGCCGGCATGCCCGCAGCCAGCTTCGCCAGACCAGCTGGTAAATATCTTCGCAGCACGATATGGGCAATTTCGTATCTGGCTGGTAGTTAAGTGCTAACCAAAAACTCCGTATGGACCATTGTTTAAAGCAGCAGTATTGCAAACAATCGACTGAAGCAATACCAAGATAAATGAGCTCCCACTACAATTGTCACWAGAAACTCGTGCTTTGCCATACCAGTCACTTAAAAAAGGATACATACTAAGAGGCACATTCATTTGCTGCAGCGCTTCCACCACCAGTGCCATTACTTTCTCTCGATTGGAATCCTCATGCAACGTGAAGAGAAAACCTGGCTTCCCAGCCTTGGACAAACGTTGATTGAGAGGACTCCACGGTACAAGAGCACATTGATCTTCCGGTGCAAGACGGTCAAAATGCTCAGAAAACAACACTTCTTGATCGCAAAGCCAGAATGATCCTCCTACACCAAAATTTAACCAAAAKGCGGTTCGCTCACATGGAATTGCAGCGGCACCAGTGAGAAGCTGTGGAGCCGGAAACACGGAGCCAATACACCAGGGCGCTCCTCCTCCGCCCGGCCATGGCTCCATCGCTGTGAACTCTACAAGGAGATCCAAAAGTCCCGAAAATCCCCTTCCTCTTCCACAATACAAAGCCAATCCATCTCCATCCTCGGCCTAAAATTGCCAGGACTGCACTGCATCGATTCGTTTCAGGATCTGCGATTGCACGCGCCAGGATATGGAAATCGAAACGGAAAGGAAATCAAAACGAACAGGAAATTAAAACGACATAGAAATGAATCAGATTGTCCATAAACCAGGACAGCGACGTAAACCACGAAGCGTCCATAAACCCTAAACCCTGCGAAAACCTAAAGTGCTCTGTGTGAACGGGAGTCGTCCGTCATACCCCACCCTCCACTATATGACTGCCTGACGGACCCTAAGGGCGCGCCAGCTAGCTAGCCAATTCCAGCCAGCGATGGTTGGGAAGCTCAGGTTTCGAAAAATCACCAAAAACGACGACACAAGTTCGCGCTCCCCCACGCACCGACTCAATTCGCCCAACCCACTCCACCCCCGAGCAAACTTTCCCTCGTTTTCTCGAAGTCAAGGGTTCGGACCCTTTTTAGGCATGTGAGGAATTGGAGGAGCCGGTMAGATTCCTGCTTTGCTGAGCAGTCTTCGTACAGTGACTGACGGTTGAGCTCCGACTGACAACCAGTATCTGCCAACAGCAGGAGATTAATAACGCGTAAGTTATCGTGTATCAAAATTGAGAAGATGTAAATTCTTCAGAATGTGAAAGCATTCTAGGTCAAGTGCAAATGTGACGGCAACAAATAGCACTGCTTACTTTATTCGATCACTGTTGACACCAATGCGCTTCATACCATCCTTGCCTGCACGGGAGCAAAGCACTTCAGCCTCGAACCGACCCTAGAACCTAAAACCTAAACGCCTTGATCCGGGCTTGAGAAACAGGAAAGATCACACATTGATTATGCATCACACATGGCTACTTATCGGAATAAAGGGTGACATCGCGGAAAGCAGAAGAACGACACCAAAGAATATCCTCTCATGGTAAAGAGAACGCCAACCATGTTCTAGGTGAACGAATGGAAATAGCATCGACGGCGAACACAGATCACCCCAAGAGACAGCGAAAGCATGAGAAAACCCTCAGCAGGAGTTTAGCATCCCCCAATTCGCTTCAAAATCCCCGATTATCAATACGCAAACGTAGAAAAAACATCTCACCAGGCAAGGGATTGTAGAGACCGACGACTTCGAGATGCTTCCCGTCACGGCGAGAGCGACTATCAGCAACAAAAATAGAATGGCAGATTCTTGCGGCCGAAGCGAGCAAGTCTGAGTCGAACCACCCCCATCGCTGCCAATTACCGAACTCCTGCTATCAGGACTCTCTCCCACAACTCAAACAAAGACGTGTATATTTAATCAGGTCCCCTACTCCATGTCCGCCATAGCCATGGACCTGCAATTCGTGTTTCTCCGAAACCTCAAACCCTAAAAAACCCCGTCCGAGACAAATCATCTTCATCCGAGCGGATGAATGAACTAAATCATCCATTATCGACGAATGTTCAGTAGTTATAGCCAGCGAATTAGGGATGAATGATCTCAGTCAGTCATCCAAATTTCAATAGTCGGGGTGGCAGTCCCGACGAGGAAAGAGTCTAACCGAGTGTTCCTGCTGCGGAATAAGGCCTGCGACGCTATTGCAACTTTTTCACGAGCTCAATTGTCTGCATGCAGGATTGTAGCTTTCAGACTCTGATCCCGGGTAGGCAACTCCCATATTATATGGCCATGATTATAATCACTTATAATGCATTTTAATCCAATCTTAAGGGATATTATTTGTTTTAATATAGAATAATCTTGTAGCCCTTCTAACAAGGAATTCAAATATGTACTTATGTACATGAAATGAATTATTTTGAACACAATAATAGCATTAAAAACCTAATTATATGAGTTTTTTTAATACATGTATCATAGGCCAAGCTAGGCAACTTTGGGGGCTTTCTAATAAAAATTTAATTTTAACTAGAGGGAACTTCTTTGCATGCATATTTAAAAATTGTGCATAGGCGTAACTTCAATTCTTCATATATGTTGTGAGTTTTTATCTAAAATGTATACAATTCAACATTTTCTACATTTTCTTTTTTTTTAATTTGGTCTTCACCTAGCTAGCTTTTTGGTCTGTTTAATTTGATATAATTTTAACAAAAGCTGTCCTTTCAAGAGCAGTTTTAATGCCGATGATCCCTGTATATAATACAAGAGTTGCGTACCGGGGGTTGATACATAATTTTTTAGAAGAGTTTTGTGGAGGATTATGCACTAGAATGACATGGGATGTTGTTGTTTTCAGGGGAAATATTTGACATGGTGGAGGAGAACATTGACAGAAAGAAGCTATATGCAATGATGCCAGGGTCTTCGATCTCAGCATGCTGGTAATAATTCATTGTTTTCTCTGTGGTCATCTGTATCCATTTGATTGGTGATCGGGCACTATCCGCTTATTTTAGACTCCACCAGGTTGTTTGGAATAGTTTTAGAATACTGAACACATTGATGGCGAATTTCATTAAAATGGTGGCATTCACTTATTTTGGTACTTTTTTCAGTTGAGACTGCGCGGTCTGAAATCTAAACCCCTCCTACATTTTTGAAATCTATACCTGTCTTAGATACCTGAAATCTATAAATGAATAGATGTTTCAGATCACGCGGTCTGAAATCTAAATACATCATAGATTTCTGACATCTACATACATCGTAGATGACATAAAATCTATACCAATCCTAGATTTCACTTAAGCAGTTTAAACTTCAGCGGTGAAAATGGCACACTGAATACCGCCAGTTTAATGAAATTCGCCATATTGTTGGTCCACCGACAAACTTCCTCCACGAATTATGATCCCTGGCTTTCTTATTTTGTTTATAAAGTTGGGATCGTAAACTCTGTTTTCTGCTCAGTGTTATCTATCTATACTCCATTCGTTTCCTTTCGTGTTCCCCAATTGAATGTGGTCCTTGTGTTATCTCTTTTGCAGTGCGTAGAATCACATCAAAAATATATATTCAGACGTCACTTGGAGGCCCAGAAAGAGAATGATACCACTTAGCRGTCGTACCACGTCTGGGGGGACTACCGACGTCAGAAGCTAAATCCAGAGGAGGTATGTTTGGCTTCCACATCGCCTTCTTTCGACTTTTAAAAAAGCTTTAGAAGCTGTAAAATTAAGTCAGTCGAAGTCAGAGGCTTCCAATTGAAACAGTAGAGAGGATATTACAACAATATCAAGTTGCCCCGGGGCCTTGCAAGTTCAGTTGCAGCCTAGAGCTCAAGGGTAGGCTCTTCATGTCAGATCCTCCTAGTTCCAGATTCTTGAATTAATTAATTTTCATATCTTTTTCAGCAACCCATGGCATGCAGGTTGTGCACCCTGTAAAGATACCAATACCATCCCGTGCCATGGTTATGGAAGGTAGGAATCATTCAACCATGAGAGAATCAAGATAAGCAGTGGACATAAGCTTAATCAGTTGTGTGGCGCCACCATTATCAGAATCAAGATAGCAGGAGCTAACTGGCCTTAGGTGGACATACCCAGTTCCGCCCCACATGAAACTACCCAAACTCTAAATGTTCATGTTCTTTTCTATCAACGTGAACGAGATATGAAAAGTTCAGGAGAACTGGGCAATAAGGTGACGATTTAGGAATTTTTGCAACTCTTAACGACTGGTGTTAGGCTTGTCAAAGGGTAATTAAGTCCTAGAGAGCGGGCACGGTATGGCATATTTTACGAAGTAGCAAGCCTCTAGGACGAGCTGTAGGGCGAGGAATTCCGCATGTCAAAGGGTAATTAAGTCCTAGAGAGTTAAATTAAAGGATAAATTTGGTTTATTAGCCAAATTTGACTTGAAGGTCTTTGATGTGATTGATTTGGGTATAAAAAAGGAAATAACCAATCGAGAAATTTTTATACTAATTTCCATTGCTATTTGTATCTCTTGAGAAAATTTCAAATAATCTAATTTTTTTTCTATTATTACTCATTTATTTTCAATTTGTGMAATAGTAAACATGATAACAGTTGTAATTTTTCACAAAACAAATTAAAATTTTCCATAGTGATATACAAATTTAGATAATAGAAATATAGAATTCATATTCAAACACAATTTAACTTTCTACATTTAATGTAACTTAGACATGATGTTTGAATTAGTTGATAGTTGGCAATCAGATCTTGTTGTTAAAGGGTTGATCCTTTGACCAAGATTACCCTTTCCTCCCTCTCCCTTCTTGTGGACTTTGGCGCGGATCTTGAACAAGTGGACTTTTCAATCCCCGCCCCCACCCCCCACCCCCCCGCCGTGGGGTCTCACTCTTAGATAGGTCAAAGTAGGACAATCCCTTTAAAGTGATGAAGTTCAGTGGATGAGGCCATATGTGAGTCATTGGGATGGATTCTAAAACTTTCAAGAGAGATACACTGTATCAGAACATCATACTGAACTTAAGTTGGACCATTGCGCASGATTGGACAAGCGAGGCGGGTTACTTCATGGGAACCGGATCGCATTTGAAGACTGTTCAATGTTTCTTGGAAGAAAAAAACAAATATAAACAAAATTACTGCTTTTTCTTATTTTAATTTTGAACTACCGTAACTTAGCTAGTTTGACCTATGTTGTTGCCATAATATACTACTGGAGTGAATAAAATTAATAGTAATTTTCTAATTTTTAATTCATTATAACTTCAAAATTTAGTATCTTTCACACCGTAGGTCCAAACTCCACAAAACAAAGTTTCTACATCCTTCTTCGCAAAGAGCTTTCCAATAGTACCAAAACGCAACTAGCAAATATACGTTCCAAGATATCTCACTAAAAAACTAATGTACTAACTAACTTAAGGTATACTGGTATGTCTTGTGCCATTGTCAAAACCTAAAAATAAAAGTAATTTTTTCCTTGAATTTTTTAATTCATTAAACTTTTGAAATTCAATAAGCATACAATGTGAGAGGTTGTGTTCTTGATACAAATGGAAAGCTTTATGCCCAAAAGAGCATTCAATGCCATGTGAAAGTTATGGTGTTTTCAAAAGTTATGATTAAAAGATAATTTAACCCTTTAGTGACCGGTCAACCACATTTTGGTTGATTTTTGGACTCTATATTCATTTTAGGTCAAATTACACCTAATTTGAAAAAACTCAAACAGGAATGGAGTTAGAGAATCTTTAGATGCTCAACTTGGATCAAATTGTTTGGCAAGGCATGCAATAACAAGTAAGCTACCTAGGCCTATGAAATGCTCAAACAAGCTCCAATTTGGGCAATTTTTTGCAAAACACATGAGCCATGAAGGTGACAAACACTAGTAAAAAAAACATGTCCTAAATGACTATCCTCAATGATTGAAAAGTGTCCACAATGACTCATTTGTAGTCATTGTGAACAATTTTCAGTCATTTAGGACAGTCATTTATAGCCTGTACTAGTGAAAGTTGCCTAGTAATCCCACCATAGTCTAATTCATGAAATCCAAAGATATGCATAAATTAGCTAAGGTAGGAGGGGAAAAAACCACCCATTGAAGAGCTAAAACTGAGTTTTTTGGGGGTGTAACTTCTTGAAATATTTTTTTGTAAATTTTCCTTGACAAACAAGTAAAATTGGCATCTAACCTAAGTTGTTTCATATTTTTTGAAGCTTTATGGAATTAGTTATGAATTTTTGAAGTCACAATGGCATACACTTGAAAACCGCCAAATGTACTCTATTTGTACATTCTTATAAAAATGAGCTGCCCCCCCAAAATCAACCATGGGCACTAAAGGGTTAATCCAATTGTTTAATTTCTTAAAATCCATACCTTTCATCTTTGATGGTCCAAACGGCCAAGTCGAAAGAAAAAGCTCTATGCACAAAAGAGTGCAATGAAGGGCTTTGTTTTTGGGTCATTTGGCATTGTGATGCAAAAATTGTGAATCAAAAATCAGAAGAGTAAGTTCAGGAAATCTCAGCTTGGTGTACAATTGAAGAACCGATGGGATTATACGAAGAGTGACCTGTTCTCCATTTCTTACTCCAACTGCAGCGGGGATTAAACGGAATCATGAAGCAAATTGTGCTAGATTTGAGGCCTTGAATGTAGCCRACATGAACATGAAGCTGTCTCAGACTAGTAGCCATCTCTTGCCCTCGGAGCATGCAAATGTAGCATGCAAATGCTACAACTTCTCCAATTGATCCTAAGTTTCTCAATGCCGTCCACTGCATGTCGAGACACCAAATAACAAAGCTTCTTCTGAAAGATAGCAAGGCGTTGGAAGTGACACTTCCGTCGGGAGCAACAGCKGAGACAGCCACATCTAGTTTGATAAGCACGCCTTGCAGTGTGAGTTCTACTGCTGCTCTGGTAATCGATCAATGCAAAGAGAAATTAAGACTCTGTGAAGCTAGGAGAGGATTAGGAATGGGCCTTTAACGACTAGAAACTCAGAGCAGCACACTACTGGACTTAAGGGTACACGGAGCACACATCTGCGGCGTATGTCATCGAGGGCCAGGCAGCTGCACTTGAGGTGGGTACGTTCGGGGTGCTTGCAAGGTGTGAAACTATGTTTAGTGTTTAGTGTTTATTTATGGATGTTGATTTTCCAGTAGAATGCGATTCAAGTGCAATTCTTCTTCAGATTGTGCATCTTGTTCTTGGGCGGTTCAGGTTTGAATGCTTTTTCTTCCTTCATTGCAGCTGGCATGTTGTATTACCTTAGTTATTTCTGTAAAGGTCTTGTAGAGTGTAAGGGGCGTACTAACTAAACGATTTGGAAACAGCTAGCTAGCATTTTATTAATGTCCATTCTTAACGCCTTCTCATCCTGTGGTGATCTTCACAGCAGGAGCTAGTCGCAATGGACCGAATGATGGGGAAAGAGAACGATTCACCAGTGCAGTCGCTACGTATGGGAAGGACTTCCGACTTATTGCTCGATCAGCATGTTGGTTCGAAGAGTCAGAATCAATGCAAAGCATTTTTCAGCAAATCCCGGAAGCGTCTTGGTCTTGATGAGTTGCCGGTGGAGCAGTTTCAAGCTAACGAAGCTGCTGCTATGTTGGTGCAAAGCTTTACGCACGATGCAGACCTTGCGCAAGAGGTGAAATTGATCAGCAACGCTGAGGGGAGGCTGAATGTTTTAGTTGTTCGCCCTACCCCCCACCCTTTTCTTTTGTACTATGTTCAATTAATGGGCTTCAGGTTAATATTTTGAAGTTCATGGTATATATGCTGTTTTGTTAATCTGACTCTGATGAGACAGATTGTGCAGATGGACGCTTCTGCTGGAGTTATTGTGGAGGAGCTTATTTTTCACTTTAAATGTAGATATCTTGCAATTTGTGCAGTCAAAAATTCTGAAATTTTTTCCACACATCCTCATACTAGTTAGGTGTAAGCTCCTGTAGTTAGATTTGCAAAAAAAAATTCCTATTTTTTGTACTTTTTGCTATAGAAATGGCTATTTTGAGTGTTTTTTCACAAAAAAAAATGCCTTGGTCCTTTCGGGGTTAAGGTAGAACATCCCATCATCGGCCAAATTAGGAGTTTACCCTCAAACCATTGTTGAAGTTTCAAAAAAAAACTCCTACACAAAGAGAAGTGCGAGAAATGGCAAGAACAGTTGCTATTATATTTTTTCGGCAAAGTATGAATTTGTTATGAATGTTTGAAGTGTGTTGCCCATCGTGGCCCAAAACAATCTCTAGAGTATTCTAAAACCAAGAAATATTGTATCCATAATGCTGGGTCATCTTACTCACCTAAAACAACTATAATAATTTTGAACATGGCCACAACATGAAGGTCAGAAAAAGACAATTCTTTCACCTCTTGCAATGAATTTATACTCAAAACGTAGAAGTTCCTAAAGTAGTCTATAACCACTCCATTATAGTTACCAAAGACATTTATTTGTGGCCCATATGGCCATATCTCAATTATTGAGAAAACACACTTTAACCCCTTCAAATTTTAACTCCAAACTTGTTTATTGGGACTCAAACCAATATTGCCTCCCATATTGTCAAGTGTGAAATAAAATCAAGGGATATTTTTAGACAATAAAATATTTTTGAAATGTTAGCAAAGGTGTATAATAGTCATGAGTACCTATGAACCTTGAGTCATTTGAAGCCATAACATAAAAGTTATGACAAAAAAAAATCGACAAATAACATGTGATAGAAAAGAGAATAATTGTTTCTTGCAATGTATGTATATATATGATCAAATCAAATCCTAATAAATATTTTTAATAAAATTTGACACCCAAAACTGAAAATTATTTATCAAAATTTCAAATTTGACCATAAATTGACCATTCTAGATAGGTGTCCTAAGTACTAGACAAGCATGCATCAAAACATGTTTGACAAACCTCGAATCCCCCAACCCTGGTGCAATGCAGGTAGAAATGGACTATTTCCAGTAGTTTCAATTCCAAATTGAAGAAACTTATCAACCAATAATAATGATAATAATAATGTTGGTCCAAATTCACTAGTAGAAAATAGGCTATCAATGACTAGCGTTTATGATTGCAAAACCAGTCATTCCGGACACTTATGACAGAAGAATGACCAAAACGGATTTTGGACAAACAGTCATTTGGAACAGGTCATATTGGACAAGGCAGTAATTTATTCTTTTTCATTGAGGTGGAAGAAATGAAGTCTGCTAACTATGTGATAATAGGGAGGATCGACTTGGCAAGTGTGGATGACGTAGACTTCTCGCGTGGACGTTTCCTATTGGTTGGTTTAGGGTTGATAGGGTTTTAGGGATAAGCTTGGTTCAGCTGACGTGGTAGAAGTGGAGTCACTTCTTAGTCTCCCCATGTTCATTTCCAGAGGTATTTGGGATTCATTCTGTAGTCATTTTGTAGTGGCGCTGTGGTCTTCTCATGAAAGCGGGATTTGCTTAAGRAGTTCTCAAAGAAAGTGTTACTGTCTCTCTGTGCGTGTTGTGTATTAACATATAATTAGGGAGTGCCTGTTGAAGTCATACATTAGTTGCATGGGAGTGGTACTAATCTACAATTACAAAATCAATGTGGGTGGAGCTTCATATGACAGAGGATGTTCACAGAATTAACAACTACCAAATGACTACCGAAGCAACCTGACTGTGGTGGGCACAAAAGACAATGCATTCCCATGACTCAATGAGTACTTCAATGAATGATTCCTATGTGTTATGTACCAGTCATTCACATAAAAATCATTACTAGGAATATGCATTGAAAAGTGGCATGATCATATATTAAGGGCAACAAAGTAAAGCAGGATTTGTGTGGCGTCAATGATTAGAAGTTGCTAGAGGAAAATGCTACTCACGAAAGATATTATCAGAGTGCTTTACCTAGAGCATATAGTAAATTTTACACCTATCAAGATTCCATCCATATCGGAATTCAAGGGCTAGGGTGGGTAGCCTTAAAGAAATTGGCCTCCTAGATACACGATGACCTGACAGCATCCTTCAGCTTTGTTTGTTTGCCTCCATTGTTTGGAAACATCAGAATTATTTGTGGCCAGATTGTCTCCTTCACATCCACTTTGTAACAATTTTTTGGAATTGTGACAAAATGGAATTTGTGCTGCCCTCCCAAATTGCTAATGAGACCAGACGCTACGCTCTGCTTGGATTTTTTCGGATTCAGCAAGAAAACTTCTTGGCCAAACACTAACTGCGCAATAAAAGAACCAAAACCTTACATTAGGGACCTCAATGAAAGACCTAGCCAAGTAGACAACATAAAGGTAAGACAAACATTCAGAATATGGGTATCATTGACAATATGTTTATAGGAATTCCAACCGCTGGTTGAGAATCACTCTTAAAATAGTCATTGCTCACAGAATGACCATCTGAACATTTGTAGGGACTATGTATACTTCATGACAACAATGAAAAACCATCACAGGAGGGACTTCTCTAATACATAACCGTAGTGAGTGTCTAGTCATTTTTTAACATATAAAAGAATTTTTTGCAGTTTCTATGCATTGTTCAAGGAAGAATGGGGCTGCATCTATATGTGGAGCCTACCAAATACCAGCTTCAATGCACGCCCGATTCCATTTAGGAGCTTTTTCAAATCAAACTTACTGGGAATGATGCATGGACTGGAACCGTAAAACCCTCAGCACGAAATGAAGACAATCAGCAGGTTCAAGAAAAAAGAATGGAGAGAGGAAGTGAGTCCCTTCCCTTCCACACGGTGACCTGAAACCAAGTGGATCCCCAAGGTTGAACCGGCGCTCCTACATACGTGTTCAACAACTCAACAAGCAAAAACAAAACTTGCAACTCTTCCATTCTAAGCTAACACGTTGGGAGAAGCCAGATCAAGTGCAGTCTGCCAGAGAAATCGGAGTATGAGCTACTGAGATATGCACGAGTGCAAGAGATTCAAAAGCGATTTGCACCTATGCACATCGAAAATGCTATCTTGCGAGTTCCATTCTTCAAACCAATTTTCGGGCACTGGCTGACTACGCTGTTTAGCTAGGACAAGAGCAGCCACTTTGTTGAAGGTTAAAAAATAATGCCTTAATTAGTAGTAAATGCGGGCTGCTCTTTCGGCAGCTGTCATTTGTAACTTGTAAGGCATTTCTAGTTGTTAGCTAGTCATACAGGGAAGAAGTCGTGCCACTGTAGTGACGAGATAGTTCCTAAGTGTCCATGAAGGGGGTAGAGTTTTAATCTTTTCAAACTGCCATTTTTGAGGTCAATTTAAATATGTTTAAAATCGTTTTCTTAAACTTGTAACCATAGGATCTTGTTAAATACTGTTGAATTAGTACGCTCTTAGATTTTCAAAACACTTCACCGCACAGATTTTGATATTTTCATTTTTGAATCTTGGGATAAAATACAACGGCAGTTTTTTTTCCCTTGAGAAAAATTCAGTGTTTAAAAGTTGGAGTGGTGTTCTTAGAAAATTCATTCAAGGCATAATTTTTGTCCAAATCTAGAATATTTTTTTAGCTATGGAAAGAAGACTTGAAGAACTACATGATGAAGAAAACTTATTTCTAAAAAAGAGTTTTTTTAGAGTTYTGGGCAGCTCTCRAAAGGGATCRGCGACCAYAAAATGTCAAAATTTACTTGATAAAAATTTGAAGTATTCCGAATATCTTTGACCCTGCATGAAATGCCCAAGGCCTCTTTTCAGCTTCTAAAAATTTCCTCTGAATTGAACAAAACATTAACATTTTTATAGGTGGTATCAATTTTTTTGGAATTGTAACCATACAAGTTCAAACTAGTCATGTTAAAGATGACATAGGAAAAGAAAATACAACCATATCACTTGTGCATTAAAGGATTAAAATTTTTGATTATGAGGGTGTGAAAATTGCAAAAGTGATTACAAGTCTTCCACTACTACAAATTTTATTTTAATTATTGATTTGGTCGTGTTGATTTGGTTCACTTTTCTTGTTGATTTGTGTCCAAATGACCACAAAAGTGAACCACATCAATATATGCAACCAAATCAACAAAAGACTAAATTTTTGATTGGAATTTCAATCCGCTTTTTACATGTCAAATCTTGAAAATTTGGTCACCAAAAAAATATGAGCTTAAAAAGCATATTGATCAATTATCATCAATTCTTACATTTTAATGGTATTTTTGCTTATAATCTATTAATTGTTCATTCAATTGCCCTAATTTTTTCATAACTATGTAAATAAAAATGAACCTAACAACAATTAAATTTTTTTCTTCTAAAATCCATGGTAATTGTACAAATTCTTTAAATAGAAAAATATTAGAGAAAACACAAATAATGATGATGAATAACAAGCTATAGGTAGCACACTTCTTGAATTTACATAAAAGAATTCATATAGAAATTTAAATGTTTTGAGCTTTAACCCCTAATTGCCCAAGCGTTGAAATATTGGACAATGAACAAATTTCATCTACATTATCTCATTTATCATGCAATTTTTTGGAGCTAGCTTTTTTAGCATAGGCTTATGGAAAGTAAACTTCATGTTTGTATCATGGATTAGAAAATTAACAATTTGTAAAGATTTTATGCTTCATTTTGTGTTGTAATGTTTCACCAA